>PVKV010019720.1:23132-41654 GCA_004027835.1 Alouatta palliata | reverse complement strand
AAAAAAAAAAAAAAAAAAAAAAAAAAAAAAACCAAAAAACCCAAAACCCAATAAACAACAACAGCAACAAAAAACTATCATCAGAGTAAACAGCCTACAGAATAGGAGAAAATATTTGCCAACTATATATCCGACAAAGGTCTAATATCCAGCATCTATGAGGAACTTAAACAAATTTACAAGAAAAAAATACCAAACAATTCCATTAAAAAGTGGGCAAAGAACATGAACAGACACTTCTCAAAAAAAGACATACATGCCACCCAACAAGCACATTAAAAAAAAAAAACCCTCAATATTACTGATCATTAGAGAAATCCAAATCAAAACCACAAGGAGATATCATCTCTCACCAGTCAGAATGGCCATTATTAAAAAGTCAAAAAATAACAGATGCTGGTGAGGACAAAAGAGAACACTTATACACTGTTGGTAGGAGTGTAAATTAGTTTAACAATTGTGGAAAGCAGTATGGTGATTCCTCAAAGAGCTAAAAGCAAAACTACCATTCATCCCAGCAATCCCATTGCTGGGTATATACCCCAAAGAACATAAATTATTCTACCATAAAGACACATGCATGCAAATGTTCACTGTAGCACTATTCACAATAGCAAATACATGGAATCAACCTATATGCCCATCAATGACAGACTGGATAAAGAAAATGTGTTGCATACATACCATGGAATACTATGCAATCATAAAAAAGAATGAGATCATGTCTTTTGCAGGAACATGGACAGAGGTGGAGGCTATTATCCTTAGCAAACTAACACAGGAAAAGAAAACCAAATATTGCATGTATTCACTTACATGTGAGAACTAAATAAGAACATATGAACACAAAGGAAAAAACAACCTGGGCTGGTGGATACAGGGTGGGAGGAGGGAGAAGAGCAGAAAAGATAACTATTGGGTACTAGGCATAATACTTGGGTGATGAAATAATCTGCATAACAAACTCCCATGACACAAGTTTGCCTATGTAATAAACTTTTACATGTACCCCCAAACCCAAAATAAAAGTTTAAAAAAAAATCAGTGATTGCTAGTGGTTGCTAAGAATGAATCCTAAGGTAAACTATGAACTTTAGCTAATAATAGTTAATGTTGGCTCATGAAATGTAACAAAAGTACCACACAAATGCAAGAGTTAACAATATGGGAAACTGTATGTTGGAGGTAAAAAGATATACGTGAACTCTGTACTTCTGTTCAGTATTTCTGCAAACATAAAACTACCATTAAAAATATTAATTTGAAAAACAAAAGATTGACCCAATATGTTTAAGAGCATTTTGAGTTTGATTCTTATTTTGATTAAAATTGCTATACTTCCCCATACCTACTGCCATTTTGTTCTGTTTTTCTGTTAATAATTTTTATTAAAATATTATTTTTCATCCAGTGTCTTCCAGAATAATTTCTTCTTGCATATAGAGGTATATTATTCTTTGTAAGAAGTAGGAAAATATTTCTTTTATTTATTAATCCAATCAAAAATGATGAATGCTAAACTGAAATTCTCAACCAAAATTCCAAAGATGAGTAAAACAAATGCCTGTGGAAATAAGAAAAAAGATTAAAAAATACAATTAGCATATTTGTTAAACTTCTATACTCTGCAATAATGTATTTTATATTTTATAATATATTGACATTCTTGATGTAGGTAAAATAATATAAACTGACAAACTATTTTTTAAAAATAGAAGTCTTAAAGAAGGAAACAAAAACAACCTACCCCAAACTTTTTCCGTGAGAGAAAATCCTCTCTGCTAAGTTTAAGATAAAATAGTCCTGGGAATATAAAAATCAAACATGTTGATGTACTGGCACCTTTAAATAGGAGAGAAAAAAAAGAGAGGATACTGCTGGATTCAGATATGAAGGCTGGGTAACAATTTTATTAATTTTATTATGTGAACTTTTTGAAACAGAAAACTTACCAACTACACCAAATACATTTCTAATGTCAGGAACATATGTTGCAAGCAAAACGATGATAATATTGAGTGCCAGAGTGATCAAAAAATGGCGAATCCATGAGAATGGAAAATTGGAGAAAAACATCATCATTACAGCTTTTCTGGCCTGTATTACAGAAAAAGAAACATTTAGCAAAGAGGAAGTGTCAAAGTCAAAATATTTGCTGAGAGAAACATACACAATAACCATAATATTTTTGCCTCCTACATCATTTAGATTCCAAAAATGCAGCATAAACTATTATTATAAAGTGTATATACACAAAAACTGTTTATACACTAAACCTTTCCATGTAAGCTTCATAAAAATTATTTAGCTTTAATGCTAGAAAAAATTTTCACATGCAATTTTTTTTAGGTTGCATAATTTTTTTAATTACCAGCAATAAAAATAGAAAAAAATCTCAAAGAATCATTTTCATTAAATTCAACAGATAAAAAAATAATTTGTAATAGAAAAAGAAATCATGGCATGGGAAAGAAACACCACTTACTATTTTATTTTATATATGTGTCACGGCCTGTAAATATGAAAAAATAGTTCATTACACTTCCCATTGCTAAGGGGACAGCAGGCGGTCACATTCCACAAAAATTTATCCAGTCCCTGCTGTAATCTTGGCACTGCAGCCCACACAGGGAGGAGGCTTGAAGCCCCAATTCTTATAAAACTCAGCGTTAGAGAAATCCATACAGATGCATTTATACCCAAAGCCTTTGCTCCCATTTTCTCAGAAATCTGTTCTGTCCCTTAAATTACAATTCTAGAGCAAATAAAATATTTTGACCAAGATTGAACTAGAATGCCTATGTGAAAATAAATTTACAATAAACCAGAAGGAGCTTATTTTTGCTGACTTTACTTTTGCTCTTTACGCACATTTTTTTAAAAACAGAATTAAAGGGGGGGTGAAACAGAATTAAAGGGAGGAAATACCAAAAACTTTAAAAGAACTATAGTTTCCAAATTGGAAACAATGCTGTGGGAGAACGTAAATCTAAACTAAATCTAAAAAAGCACAAATTAGTTTAGTGGCTCACTGTTATTTTTATGCTTTCATGGGGCCATATGCAAGCATGAAGTCTTTGATCAATTACTTGACAAGCAAATAAGATATACAAGACTAGATGTGATTCAAACCTTCTATTCTGCAAAGAATTAGTGTTGCCCTATTAGGAAGCAGCTATACTAAGCAACAAAAAAAACCATTTAAGAGTACTTACAGGGAAGTGGATTAGAGGGACTGTCAAAAGCACAGCGAATAGTATGCATAACTTCACAGTCATAACAACAACATCATGTGGTATTTACTATAACCTTTTAGTAATTCTGACTCTACTTTGTCTGTAAATAAAATAATAAGGATCGCATTATAAAGTACCGAGATGTCAACAGCAACAAAATTGTTTTCCTTTGCACTAATGGATGATAAGATTTTAGATTCCCATTACCAAATCCTGGCCTTTCCCCTATCGTATGAAACACAGACACATTAATTAAATATTTTCTTGAAACCTACCACCTTTTTTCTTTTAATAAAAACCAGAATAAGTAGAACTTCTAAAATTATGACAATGAATATATATATTAAAATATCTCTTTAGAACTTTTCCATAATCTAAGAGTTTGAACATTTCTGCTGTTTGTTTATAAAGTGCTTTCACATGTGTTGTTGAATTTGATCCCTATGATAACAACGTTAATATGTAGGTAGGTCCAAAAGTGTTAAATTATTTGCCTAAGATCACACAACACAAAGGGGCAGAGCCATGCATCTACTACTTTTTGGTGCTAAAGCCAGTATCTTTACCTCAATACCACAGTGTTTTCTAGAATCTCACAGAGTTTGGTGCATGTTACATTTTATCGGTGGATTCATGCTTTAGAACAAAAAGAGAAGTGTTAGGGAAATGTCTTACTTAGTAGGCCAGTGTGTGGTGGTCAGCAATAGGATTTATACATGCCGTCCAAGCTTTGCTCCACAGCATTCTTCCATTCTCACAACATCTCCCTCACCTCAACCCAGACAAGGGGTAAGAAGAGTGAGGGGGCTCAGAAACACTGCATATCAGTGTTTTGTGGGAAAACATCAGTTTGTATTTAAAATAGAATGGTGCTTTTTGAGAGTATATGTTTTAGAAAGGATACTTTGAGGGTAATCAAAAACAAAAGAAAACATAACTCTGTTCTCAGGGAACTTAAGAGATGACATGAATACACACAAAGGTGATAGAAAGTGTATACACACATACAAGCGGCAAGAGAGTTCTAAACAAGAGCTATGGAAATTCTAAGCTGTGATGACACAGAACAATGTTCAAATCCCACCAGTTAGCAGCAACTTAACTTCTCTGGGTCTCTCAGTTCCTACATCTTTAAAATGGAGACGGTAATATACTGAACTATAGAGTTACTATGAACTACAGAGTTACTATAGAGTTACACATTACATGAGCCAGTGCATGTGCACTGATGTTCAAAGATGTGGGGGAAGAGATTCTCTGGAAGCAAGAAGCAGCGCAAACGAAAGCAAACGGAATGTGCATCTGAGAAAATAAGTGGTCTAGTAAGCACTACAGTGGATGTGGGTTATAGGGCTGGAAACGCATTTAAGACCTAATAATACAGTTCTGCATGAGGTGTGGACTCAATTTGGTAGGCCACAGAAATGCAATAATGACTTACAAAGAACAGGGTATTATGATCTGAACTAAGCAGGAGTATGGATTGGAAGAAAAAGAGATCCCAAACAGGCCTAACAGCTACTGTTACAATCACTAAGAGTTAAAGAGCATCTGAACTAGACTAGTGATAATGGAAACAAGAGAGAAACAAATTGTCTAAAGTATCAAAGACACACTTTACACAATGTGGGATTCGGATAAAGTAGGAGACTAAGAAGAGCCAGGAAATCTGGATTCTATTTCCAAATCTGTGAGATACTCGTGAGTCTTTGGAGAAATATGGTAAACTATTTTATTTCCATTTTCTGAATCATAAAATAGCTATTAACACTTCTGGCTTAACAACCTTGTAGACTTTTTAAATGGCCTGGTTATTATGCAACATTTGGGCATTGGCCTGGCTCAGCAGAGGAACCCTTTTCTCTTCCTTTCACATCTGTAATCAGAGCAAGTATCACTAACCTAGGTACATACCCTAGGCCCCTTTTTATCTGACAAAATTTAGAAAGTAACCAAGCTCTGGGAGCTCTGGATAAAAGGATCCAAAGCAGCTCTTGAATCTTGAATAACTAGATTTATTACAAATTCAAAATAGATGTCACATGTCTACTTTCCACTTTCCCAGGATGAAAACCCTTCTTCTGAGCCAGTCACTCTGTGTTCTTAACTGAGCCATAACATATGTGAGGGATAGAGTACTGCATGCTTCCCTGGATTCAGACAAATCTCTACAAATCTCAGAAAGGACCTAATGGTGATCTCTGCAAGTTATATATGCCATTGAAGTCAGGAGGCCGTCTTGTTTAATACACATTGTCAAACACGGTATTAAGTTTACAAAGATTATCACAAAGTAGCAGAAAGAACACTGGATTAGTATTCAGGAAACCTGTCTTTAATTCTGTGACAGGTCACATCGCCTCTCTGGGCTTTAGTTGCTCATCTATAAAATGAATTGAAAGCCTTAAGTTGAGGCTAGCCCTTGATAAGACCTCAGGTTCAATCAGCAATTTCTGCCTATGACACAAAGCTCCTGTTATCCTGATAGAAAGATATGATCAAAGGCTTTTCTTTGTTATGATTCACAATTCAAGAGCAAATCATTATTTGCCTCTTCTGTCTTTGGAGAAAAACTCACTTTTGTATCATTCATTCTATCAATCAATCAATCATCTATCTATCTAATCCATCCATCCATCCATCCATCCATCCACCCACCCACCCACACGTCTGCCTGCCTGCCTGCCTGCATGCCTACCTACCTACCTATCAATCAATCATATACCTACCTACCATGCGATTTTTCTTAGATGTGTATTTCTCCATTATATAAAATTTGCATACTCTGAAGAATCTGCACTGGTGAAGAAGGGATTACATCAGAGACAACATAATGGCTTTACCTGATAACTTGGCAAATCCTTGTCTAGGAAACATGCTATCTACATGATGAAAACCTTTAGCCTTTGTGTTCAAGCAATAATGTTAGATAGATAGATGGATGCCTAGAGCTTAAGTGACTCACCTTCTTCTAAAAGTTCACCTTAACAAAAACTTGGAATAAAGGAAATCTGGCTTCTATGGCATAATTTCTGAGGAGACAGCACAGTCATAAAGGCATTGGCTTTGGAGAGAGACAAAACTGGATTCAAATCCCAATTCCATTATTAATTGGCTTCAATATCTGGTCTAATTACTCAACCTAAATGAACCTACACTAAGCTTGCAGAGTTGTTATAAGGATTAAGTTAGGCAGTGTATGTAAAATACCTAACACTTTCTAAAATGTTAGCTCAATAAATGCAGTAGCTTCCATCCCTCCTCCACATCCCTTTTCAATCCAATACAGCTACAATTTAATACAGCTTGTAAGCACCTTATGGTGATTCACATAACTATTTCTCAGTCAGCCTGGATATTGGCAAGCCATCTGAGTTTTCTTCCAGATAGTTCTGTCTATCTATAGGGAGAAGAAGAAGGTCAGTGTTTTTGGACTTTTTCTCATTGCTGAAGATCTGTAAATATAACAGTGTTTGTGCCAGGTGACAATTTTAATAAAAAGAAATACACAGCTAGTCCGCTATACAAAATATTTTTGAATCCCAAGAGACCCTGTTACAGTATCTTATTGACCCAGAAAAGTCTTATTGAGTTCAAGTCTGTATAAAAACTAACAAATCGAATATTCAAAAATAAAGTTTATATATTTAAGTAATTTTGTTTTATTAATGATGATCAGAAAACCTTGACAATCTGTTTTAACTTTTTTTGTAGCGTCTCTAGCAAGGCACCACGCTCACATTGGAAATAATGCTTTTCCTGACAGTGTACATGGAACTTTACTTTTTCCTGAGGTTCTTATCAGAAGAGGAAAAAGAAAATCAACATACAAAGCAGATAAGTTTTGCAAAAGAAATAAAACACAATTTTATTTTTGTTGCATAAATTTGAAAGAACCTGTAAAAAAAAATTAAGGAGAAAGATCATGGTGCATCATAGAAAGCACATCTGCTGAATCCTGTAATAATTCGGTCTGAAGGCAGAGATATCTGACATCTAAGTATACAGCTACAGTCCAGTGTAAAACCCTTTCCTTTCTCAGCTTGCTCTTCTGCAATTAAGATGACTGACTCACCAAACCCTCAAATTTCTGAATTAGACTAATATACTGAATTCAAAATTTAAGTAAAACAAAATCATTAAAATTGTACATTTTTTCTTATAGGAAGAATCAATGCCCCTAAGCCTGAAGTTTTCCTTAAGTGGTTACGAAAATTTTCATAAGAAGTTATTAATCTTAAACCTGAACTACCTTCATAAAAGAAAGATAACTAAATTTTTTAGGCCTCGAGAGGCACCACAGTATTGCATTGTAATTTGGCGACCTGAACAAATTAACTTAGTAATAAAAGGCATAAAGTCTATACATTGGTGTGAGGCCATCTATATAACTATTACTTTGTCATCAATAATTTTAAAATATACTTACCATAAAAAGTGAGGTACCCAAAGAGTGCAGATATAAAATAAATGAGGAAACTTAAAGCAATGGCTGTATTGGTAACATTCTGCTTTCTTTTCTTTGAAGGACTAAAAGACAAAATGGCAAAGGTAGAAATTATGATGTGAATTATATCTAAAGAAGCAAGCTAGTCAAGAGAATTTCTAATCTCCCAAGCTAGTCAAGAGAATTCCTCAATCATTCAAGCCCACTTCATCAGTAAGTATATACTAGAATTCATCATCTGAAATTAGTACACAGAGATTACTCTTCTTCTCGTTCTCTTTTTCCTTCTTCTTCTTGAGACGGTCTCGCTCTGTCACCCAGGCTGCAGTGCAATGGCATGATCTTGGCTCACTGTGAATTCCACCTCCCGGTTCAAGCTATTCTCCTGCCTCAGCCTTATGAGTAGCTGGGATGACAGGCACCCAACACCACACCCGGCTAATTTTTTTGTATTTTTTAGAAAACACGGGGCTTTACCATGTTAGCCAGGCTGGTCTTGAACTCCTGACCTCAGGTGATCCACCTATCTTGGCCTCCCAAAGTGCTAGGATTACAGGCATGAGCCACCATGCCCGGCTTCAAAGATAATACTTCTAGGAAACATTCTCAGCTTGAACAGAACTAACTCTTGGTTGTTTTGTTTTAAACTAACACTTAGAAGCCACTGATGAGAGAGAAGGATTAATAAAAGAGAATGTCATTCAATCTGAAAGCCCTAGAGGTAAAAAGATACACAATATATTTAAAATATTCCAGGACTCTATAATACCTCTGAAGTTCACAGTATATGGGTAATACTGAGGTATGGCAGAGAAATGAAAAAGCCATGGTTGGTAGGGCATAAGCACTCTGAAAAAAAATTTCAAAAAGACAAAATTATTAAATGCTACTCTACTGAAACCATTATTTCATTTGACAACAAACTCAGTTCTTTAAAAAATCAATTTGATTAAATTAATTTCATCTTTCATGAGTCATCTCTTTTTAAAATAAGAATTTCTGAAAGAGAAAAACACTTATGATCATGAACAAATATTTTATTTGATAGTTGGCTTGCCTGTACTAGCCAGAATATTTTTTGTCTTCTTTCCCATACCATGTTGCTTTTACTACAATGACTACTTCTACATTATCTGGACAACATTTTAAAAATTATGTAAGATAAATAATATTTAAATAAGATAACATTTTAGAAATGTTTTTTTATTCTCAGTCTTTTAAATGTATGCAGAATTTATATATATCTTATTACCCTAAGCAGCATTAACAGTTAATGCTCTTGAACCTGCTTTCATAAATACAATCCAAGGGAATACTGAAAATATTAATCATATTTTAATATTGCCAGCATCTCTGAGTAGGATCTCTTTCAGTGGGAATGAATATCATTTATTCTAGACCTACAAACTCTTAAGAGATCCAATGTAATATACAAGTATAAGGTTTTATTTTGTTTTTATTATTAGAATACTTAAGAGTCAGAGTAAAGCAAAAAAAAGTTACCATTTAAGTGAAAAATATCTTTACCAAACAGATGATGGTGATCTATTTTCTCCTTTCTGCTCTAAAAAAATTTCCACTTAACTTTTAGGCTCTTAAACAAAAGAAATTGCAGAAATGAAGACCTGTCTTGGGACATAATGCCTAGAGTCTTAATATATCTGAGGGAGGTTAGGAAAAAGGAAGCTGTAGTGTTTCCTGAGGCTGAATTAGGGGAATAAGAATTTAATTCACAAATTCTCTGTTTCATATATTGCTCAATTTCCTGGCTTGTCAATTATCCTACCTAGATCTTTCAGGCACCTGGAGGTCTTTACCATGTAAAAATTGTGGTAATCTCCCTTCTGGGGCCAGACAGATATTTCTCATTTAAAAACTAGAGATAAAAAGGAAAACTCCGCATGGAGGAGTAACCACACTAACATTCTACACTAATAGAGTTGTACATGAGCAGAGGGGATTCTATCATCTGGGACCTATGCAAAACAGCATTTCAGCAGAGTCAGAAAGTATAGACGAAGAAACCTGCAGCAACAGGGAAGACTGAGCTCTTCTAGAAGGGTAAAGCAGAGACCATCCAGGTCACAGTTCTTGTCTCCGCTGCTGATGTTCAGGGACTCTTACAGGCATTTCCAGTATCCCATGGCTCAGAGAGAAGGCAAAAAGATTTGGTCTTCTAGTGTCTACCCCTGGCATCATAAATTTCAACTTTGGAATGTTGGCCAGAAGATATATTGGCAGTGCTCAATCACTAGTCCAATGATGAGGCTGTTTAGCTACAGACCAAGGTTCTACTCACAGGGGAGGAGTTTTTGATATAATTGGCTATTTAGCTTTACAAGTCCAGAGGGCAACAGGAAGTCTGTATCCACATAGGACCTTATTGGCCAGACCAGACATTCGGTAAATCTGTTCTTTTAGGCAGAGGCCCATTTAAAACAGGCTCCATTTAAAGGCATGCCAGGAAACAAAAAAGGTGGCTGTTTCATAATGGGCCACCCTGTGTTAAATAATAGTATTCTTCTGGTAGGCAATCCTATACTTAGCACTTTCATGAAAATTAATTAGTCACAGGTACAAAGACCTAAGAGACCCCGTTACACAAACCTCTTAAAACTTGAAATGTGAAAAATCAACTAAAAGTATCTGTTAATAACTTACACACCTCTTTGGAGAAATGAAAGAGCTTTGGTTTACAATCATCTGTAGCATTTGAAATCTGTTTAAGAGTATTGAGGGGAAAAAGAGAAACCAACAGCCATTAAATTTCAAATATATCAATAAAAATGATGAATTTATTATTACTAGGCTTTCAAATCAAAATATTTCAAAACAAAGTTCTAAAATGCAATATAGCCATTACTTTTTCATTAATCTGAAAAGAATCATTAGTCTTTCTTTTCTTTTTAGTTTGAAATAAAAAGGAAGAAACTGAAAAGAAAATATAAGCTATTACCTGGAAGCATTTCTCTATATAATTTAATGTCAGAGGACAAGGGATGGACCATTTTTTAATTATTACCTAAAAAAGTAAACAGAATCAGCACTCAGATCATTTCTTATAAGATTAATAAGAAAATGAATTTAAATAGGTCAATATCATTTCAGTTAATCTAATACCCTATCAAATATGATGCTAACAGAAGATTCTCTGCTTCTGTGACTTTTCCTAGTTAGAATGGGGTCAACATTTAACATGATCACCTGTGGCAGGGAGGGGGTTGGGGACCACAGGATGTTAGAGATCTCCCACATTAAAGACGAAGGGTACTCTGCATCAACATTCAAAATCCCAACAGCATCAAGGCTTTTTTTATAAGTGCAACTCAAAATAGGAATACCTTGTTTTCGGTGACACTCATACAGGAATACGGTTATTTGTGGAGCAGGTATCAATACTGACTAGAGAAACATTTAATAGCAGTTTACGGAAAGGCCACAGGAAGAAATAGAGATGCTATATCCAGGAGGAGCTCAGGGATTTCTGACGTATGTATTAAGTGCTGCCCTCCTTACTTTTACATTTTACAGATTTGTATTATTTTTGGCGAATGTGGAAAAAGCTGGCTGGAATAAGAGCATATAGCTAGGGAACTCCAGCTAGTAAAAATAAATTTAAACAAAAAACATTAAAAGAAATTGTAGGGGTGCTGTTTCCCAGAATTAATCAATGAAAATGTTTCAGGTTTTTACTCTTAATTGTGGCCATCCTGTTCTTAGACCTATAGTTGTGACTGTCAATATGACCATTGTTGCTGTTGTTTCAGGGCACATAATTACTCTGTAAATGTTTGCTCCAGGCTTAGTCCCAGTGCACACAAGGGCCAGAAAGAATAAAGAATTTGTCCTTTGTAGGAGACCAATACGTAAACACTTGGTATTTATCTAGTTTTGGATTTTGACTAATTTAATCAAAATTTTATACACTGATAAAACAAATCTAAGGAAAATGTATACTTTTAGGATTAAGTTAATGAGTGAACTAAATAATCACTCTTAATTTAAAAACTCACCAAGAAAAAAAATTATTATATTAACTGGACAAATTGCTTTGACATTTCTTAAGTTTTCAATATGGCATAAAATGAAATGGTTAACTTACCAAAAGGAAATAACAAAATCAAAAGCAATAATTTCACCCTCATTTTCTTAATAGGTTTAAAAAAAAAAAAACCATGAGGATGGGGTAAGGGAGAAGCTAGAGAAGTAAGGTTGTTATAAGGTCTCTCTTCAGCCATACTGAAACTGCTCCAAATGCAGTTTTTTTTCTTGTTTTTTTAGACAGGGTCTCACTCTGTTACCCACCCTGGAGTGCAGTAACACAGTCTCGGCTCACTGCAGCCTCCACATCCGACTCAAACCATCCTTCCACCTCAGCCTCCCAAGTAGCTGGGACTACAGGCATGTGGGCCTCACATCCAGCTAATTTTTGTGGTTTTTGTAGAGACAAGGTTTCGCTATGTTGCCCAGGCTGGTCTCGAACTCCTGGGCTCAAGTGATCTGCCTGCCTCACTCTCCCAAAGTGCTGGGATTACAGGCGTGAGCCAATGTGCCGGCCCAAATTCAGTTTCTATTTTCCCCTTATTAACAGTGGTAGTGTTGGCAGAAACAACCATTTACTGAGCACTTGCTGTGCACCAGGTACCTTGATAAACTCTGTATGTGAGCTATCTCATTTATCAGTTGTTATTTCTTAAGTTTTCAAATAAAAATATTTCAAAGCAATGCTCCAAAATGCAATACAATCATTTTTATTAATTAGAAAAAAATAAGTAGCAGCCTGATTTTATATTAATAGACAATTCAGTTACTACAGCTAATTTCTCTGCAAAGATCCATCCCAACTACAAGCCTGCATGGTGATATGGGGTGGACAGAGATAATGTCTCACAAAGTAGAAGTACAGAACGGGAGTGAAATGAGACCCACCAACAAAGAGGAAAGATTAGCAGAAAGTCCTTGCTCAGGCTGGTAAAAAAAATAAGTCTTGGGGTTGGAAAGACAAAGGGAAAAAGGAGATTAAGTATTAAAAACATTTGTTCACTTGCACAAAAGGCCTCTCTTCTCTCTGCTCTAAGCCCTTTGCTCAAGTTTTATTTCTTTTACAACTCTAGCTCTCAGTGAGACTTCTCTCCTCTCAACTCTTGAGACTCTTATTCTGAAGCAAATATACCAATACTTAATTATATTGCACACATTGTTCTCCAAGTTTGAAAAGAAATTAATCTCTTGTTTTTGAGACAGAGTCTCACCCTATCGCCCAAGCTGGAATGCAATGGCGAAATCTTGGCCCACCACAACCTCTGCCTGCCGGGTTCAAGCGATTCTCCTGCCTCAGCCTCCCGAGTAGCTCAGATTACAGGCACGTGCAACCACTTCTGGCTAAGAAATCAATCTTATCTCCTGTACTAGACTGACAGATCCTTAAGACTAGTGTCCACGTTAAATTCCCACATCCTACAATGCCTAATGTAGTGTTGAGTAAAAGGAAAGCTTCTGACTAAAATCCATTTAAATAGTTCTCTATTTCAGGCCAGCGCAGTGGCTCATGTCTATAATACCAAGCATTTCGGGAGACCAAGGTGGGAGGATCACTTGAACACAGGAGTTCAAGACTAGCCTGGGCAACATAATGAGATTCTGTCTCTACAAACATTTTTTTAAAATTAGCAAGGTGTGGTGGCATGCAGCTATAGTTCTAGCTGCTCAGGAAGCTGAGGCAGGAGAATCACTTAGGTACAGGAGTCTGAGGCTGCAGTGAGCTATGATCATGCCACTGCACTCCAGTCTGGGTGACTGGAGAAAGTGAGACTCTGTCTCTTAAAAAAGTTGTCTAATTGAATTACCAATTTATTACAATGTTGCTTAGAATACTAATCTGTACTTAAGATAGAACTTTAAGAAAGAATGGCAATCTGTGTTCTAAAATGGACCAGAAGAAGTAAATTCACCAAAAAAGATAAATCCATCTTTTTGCTATCACTCTGAGACACTGATAAAATATTTTTAAAATTGTAAAGTATTTAAGAGGGGGTAAAAATTTAGGTTAAATTTTTTAAATGAAAATACAGATCTGGGAGAACAGATAAAATATAGATTTTAATTTATATTATTCAAAGAGTATAAGGAAATAATCATTTCTAAACTGATTTTTTAAAAATGTGATATAAATACTATAAATAATTACAAACACATATTGACTAAAAAAAAAAAAATAAAAAATTGGTATTCTTCCAAAATTCTGGGTTAATATATATACATTTCCTTTTCCTAACCACTATGTATTTCAAAACCTAATACTGAGAGAATCTAAAATAAATATGGTGGCTAAGCGCAATGGCTCAGCACTCTGGGAGGCCAAGGTGGGTAGATCACTTGAGGTCAAGAGTTTGAGACCTGCCTGGCCAATGTGGTGAAACCCATCTCCACTAAAAATACAAAAACAAACAAAAACATTAGTTGGCACCTGTAATCCCTGCTACTTGGGAGGCTGAGTCAGGAGAATTGCTTGAACTGGGGAGGTGGAGGTTGCAGTGGGCTGAGATTGTGCCACTGCACTCCAGGCTGGGTGACAAAGTGAAACCCTGTTTCAAAAAATAAAATTATAAAAAAATAAAATAAATATGCCAATTAAAAAGAGCATTTAAAAAAAAGTCTACAGAGTGTCCTTCATTGCCCCATTTTAGATTAAATTTAAACTGTGCTCACAGGTAAAAATCTGAGCAGATGGTTTATAAGGCATTACAATAAATACAGAATATGTGTATTATTTCCATGTGACTGCTACAGTAGAAACCTGCATTTAATTAAAGAGTATCTGCCATGACAGAAACAAAACTACAGTAGACATATCGTATGAATACATTTCACCTGCATTAAGCTATTGGCTATGAAAACCAAATTACTCCTACCTATACAATGATTGCATTGCCAATTATCTGTGAGAGAAAAATTCAATATGTTATCTACACCGATCCTCTTTAATATCCATACATTCATTTGCATATGTAGACCACTTCTAACCATGCTTCTCAACAATCAAATTATGATGAAAATATTTAGTTTTTTTCTCTTCAAGATGGAGCCCAGAAAGTGTATGTTCAATTCACTTATTTGTAAGATATCAGTCAGACAAGTGGGGAGAGAAGAAGAGGAATGATTTTAATGTTGTTAAATTGAACAAATGATTAAATGCAAACACTGTTAAATGTTTTTAGTTTTAAGAGCATTCAATAGAGGATAAATGCTTACATACACTAAAATCAGGGTCACTTCCACTTTGTTTAAATAATTTAAAGTTATTTTATCCCTGTGTCTCAGAAGATAGCTTAGCCTAAGTTAAACGCACCGTAGGTTGTTTTGACAGCTTTGAAATCTGGCTCTACAATATGGCTTAACTACTGATGTGCTGTCCTGCTCTTACACATGGCTATTTTCTTTCATGCATTCTCAATAACAAGAAAGAGTTGAATCAAGCCTATGAAAAATGCATTTGGACATGTGCATTCTTGGAAAGTTAAAAATGCTTAATTCTACTTAAGGTTTGACATTTAGATACTGATTATGGAATGAGCTGCTAAACAAAGAAAAAGGACTTAAAAATTTAACACAAAGGTACTATCTTTAGAATGTTAAGATGTTTTAGAAGGATTAGAAAGAAACAAATTTAAATTCTCTTTTATCTTTAAAGTATTTTAAAATATCAAAGTAAGTTAAATTTACCATCTGACTTTATATACATTATAATAAAAATGAGCTAATTAAAAAATAAGAAATATAGCCCACATGTGAAGAAAAATATTTATTTGTAGTAGTGTTTTTATGAGAATTTATCTATGCTGAATAGACCAGACAAAACAGGAGAATACAGGCAACCCAGTTCTTACTAGATCTCCTCAATGTAGTCCTAGAAGCTGTGTTTTTCATTAATGGAACAAAGTTTCAAAATTAAGATGACTAGTATCAAATAGATTTTACAGACTAGAGCCAGACTGATTCTTCATATGATATTGTACAGAAATAAATTTATACACCTACACAAAGAATTACACTCCATCTAAGATTTTAACAGAATTGGCATGCTCTTCTCACTAGTTAACCACAAGAAATACTGAATTTGAAATGCTGTTCTAGCTAAGCTAAGCCTCTTCAAAATAGATACAATGAAGGAAATAATTTTATGGAACAAAAGTGCTTTTAATAACACAATGAAATGAGATACCCTTCCCAACACAAAACAGCTAAAAAGTAAAAAAGACATTAACACAATGAGTCCAATTTTAGTGAGGAGATAAGCAGTGCATTATATTTTAAACTTACCACAAGAGCAAAGAACATCATTAAAAAAAATGATAAACTACTTGTGTAGCCAAGGAAGCCTGTAAAATAACAGCAAAATAAAAAGCAATTTATAAGGAAAGTGATCTTAACGTACAACTAAAGCTATACATCTTGGGCATGTTTCCTATTACAGTGCTTGGTATCTGGGGCTTAGGGCTCAGAACAACAACATTCCAACTATCTGTCACAGATCATTTATGCAGCTCTGTACAGCAGAATTGGAACTGGCTTACCGCTAATGGTACACTGTAAGGAAAGGCTGCTCTTTAATGTTCCGCTGTAAAGATTTTATTTTAGTGGGGCAGACAAAATACTACTGCAAACCAAGTAATAGGTTAACTAGGCAGGCCTGAAGGCTGAACAACCCAAAATAAGACCAAGTTTAAAATTATTCACAACCACCATCCTTCTGCCAAAAATGTGGTACTGTGAAATTTTAAAGCCCTTTAATATTTCTCTCTTTCTCTCCCTCCCTTCTTTCCTTTTTCTAAACAAATCATGTGCTCTTCTATAAAGACTTACCTATTTTGGGAAGAAGTGCAAGAGGGAACACAATGCCAACACATATGATTATTAGTAGTGTGTGTCCATCAAGATACCAATATCTATTAGAAAAAAAGTTCTATTTTAGGCATGGGACTCCAGTGTTTGTACACACACACACACACACACACACACACTCTCAAATAACCACTACAACCAGCCATTAGGAAAAGTCCACTTCCTTTCATTAAAATGTTCTTGTGGGATCCTATTATTCTTATTAATGAATTTTCATTTAGCAATGTATAAAAACAAAGGGATGCCATTTCCAACTACCAACTTAATAAATATTTAAAAATAAAATAATAGTCAATATTAGTGAGAAGTGATGAGTTATGCAAAAAGCTGGTGAAAATGCAAACTATATAAATTACCTATCTGGAAAGCAATTTGGCAATAGATACAAAGAATTTTCAAACAATTATATACTTTAACACTTATAAAAGATTATTAAAAATAAACAATAAGAATAAAGGGTTTTAAAAAATTTATTTTAAGTTCCGGGGTACATGCGCAGAACGTACAGGTTGTTACGTAGGTAGGTATACATGTGCCATGTTGGTTTGCTGCACCTATCAACCCGTGATCTCAGTTTTAAGCCCCACACGTATTAGGTATTTGTCCTAATGCTCTCCTTCCCCTTGCCTCCCATCCCCCAACAGGCCCTGGTGTGTGATGTTCCCCTCCCACCGTTCTTGTGTTCTCATTGCTCAACTCCCATTACAGGTGAGAACATATGGTGTCTGGTTTTCTGTTCCCAAAGAACAAAGATTTTTATAAAAAGTTGTTTACTGAAAACATTTAAAATTATAAAAATTAAAAACAAACATCCAAGACCATGATAATTTTGAAATAACAACATACTGAATATTCAGTAAACATTATATGTGTGTGTGGAGCATGATAATTTTAAAGAAAAACATAGATGCATTAAAAATGGAAAGGAACTAAAATATATTGATAGCCATTATCTCCGGGTGGTAAACTGAAATGGGTCATTTTTCTTCTTTATAGTTTTCTATATACATTTTTCCAAATTTCAGGAAAGGGCATGAATTACGAATTGTAAAATATTAAAATTTTCATATAAAGGCATTAGAATACAGAATGAGAAAAAGGTAGGCTAACAGTGATTCTGTATTTGTTCACTGAAAAAAACAAAACTGGATACACATATAAAGCCAGAAGGATATATTTAAAGTGCCAAAAAGTAGGTATTTTTATGTGATAGCAATAAAAGCAATTTTTATTTTCTCCTTGTTTGCATATATATGGTTTCAATTTTTCAATGTGAGATAAATATGGAGACATTTTCAAAAGTTAAAGTTAATTCCCAAGACCTTAATAGATTTGTATGTAAAAGAGAAACAATTCATGAAAGAAATACAACTAGTAAATACACATGAAGAAAATTCAATCACCAGTGCTAATTAAAAAAAATGAGATTGTTGCAATTCACCTAGCAAAATTAGCAAACAAAAATATTCAAGGATGTGACAAAACTGGACTTTATATAATGCTAGTGATCTTGCCAATTAGTACTATCTCTTGGAAAAACAATGATTATATGTAGCAAGAGCAATAAAAATGTAGTGGCAATTTGCTCTAAAAAAATAGAGAAAATTCTATGTACACGAAGCTGCTGGATACATTATTATAATATTAAGAAGCTAGACAGTTCCTCGCGCTCATTCTTTCCAACTCGGACCCGACAGAATGGCTCCCGCAAAGAAGGGTGGCGAGAAGAAAAAGGGCCATTCGGCCATCAACGAGGTGGTGACCCGAGAATACACCATCAACATTCACAAGCGCATCCATGGAGTGGGCTTCAAGAAGCGTGCCCCTCGGGCACTCAAAGAGATTCGGAAATTTGCTATGAAGGAGATGGGAACTCCAGATGTGCGCATTGATACCAGGCTCAACAAAGCTGTCTGGGCCAAAGGAATAAGGAATGTC
>PVKV010019720.1:0-23032 GCA_004027835.1 Alouatta palliata | reverse complement strand
GCTTTGGTTACCTATGTTCCTGTTACCACTTTCAAAAATCTGCAGACAGTCAATGTGGATGAGAACTAATCGCTGATCGTCAAATACATCAAATAAACTTATAAAATTGCAAAAAAAAAAAAAAAAAGCTAGAGAAAAACTATATATATTCTATATACCCAACATTTGAAAATATTTAGAACAGCATACTCAATGGAATGTTACATGGCTTTAAGAAAAAACACAATAGAATAAAATGGAAAATGATATAAATATGATTACTATATTTTTCAAAGCTTTTTGGAAAAATTCAAAAGAATTAAAAGGACAGTGACTAGGTTAGAGATGTTATGCATGATTTTTCTTTGCTTTCTTTTTTAAATTTTCTTTAACTTGTAGCTGTCAGATTTTTACATTGAAGTGTAAAAATACATACATACACATGCACAACAGCAACAAAGTAAAACTTATGCAAAAATGGGAGCTTGGGGCATCAAAGACCAACAAGGACTTTTTCAAATTGTTTGGTAGATAATCTCAAATTCCCACTTTGCAATAATGCATCCTTTTTCATTCTCTACCAGATAGCCAGTCTCCCACTGCCAGGTTAAATTAAGCAAAGGTCTTCCTTTATAGGAATTTCAATCCATGGCTTCTAACATAAACTTTATGATTCACTGAAGTCTTTTACACTCTGGTTTATGAGGGAGTACTCGACATTGTATCTTTAATTGTTACTGTTGGGTGCTGGCAACTTTCTCTTTAACAGAACAAGAGAAGGAGCAGCAGCAGAAACAGCACCATGATGACACTTTTCCCGTCCCCACCCTAATTTGTGTCATTAGGAAATGAAGATGCTAGGAACTATAACCTATGCATAAGTATTTGTAGTGTCAGTGGGAAGCTTTGCTCTCTGCATTTGCATATGCTCCTCAATTCCTGGTATGTAGGAAGTACTAAAAGAGTACACATATTAATAATACAAAAATGAGGCCGAGGCGGGCAGATCACAAGGTCAGGAGATCTCGACCATCCTGGCCACCATTGTGAAACCCCCTCTCTACTAAAAATACAAAAATTAGCTGGGCGTGGTGGCGTGTGCCTATAATCCCAGCTACTCAGGAGGCTGAGGCAGGAGAATTGCTTGAACCCAGGAGGCGGAGGTTGCAGTGAGCCGAGATCGCGCCACTGCACTCCAGTCTGGCGCCTGGTGACCGAGCGAGACTCTGTCTCAAAAAAAAAAAAAAAAAAAAAAAAATGATACTCAAATGTTTATCTTCTAATCACTCTTGAATAAGAATCAAAACAGGAACTTCAAAAGATCTTTCATTGAGGAACGCCGGGCAACCAAATTTCTGAAGCTGGCAAAAGGCCCAGGGCTCTATGTCTGAAATGTCTTCCCTTCTGGGACTCAATATTAGACCCAGACAGTTGCAGTGCCAGGAGGAAAAATGCCCAAAGAAGCACCAAAGTAGATTCCATCTGTTACTTTTGCTGTCCCTTGTAGATAACAATACTGTATTATACACTTAAAAATCTGTTGAGAGTGCAGATTTCATGTGAAGTGTTCTTACCATAATGAAATAAAACAAAAAATTATTATAAGCCAATTTCACTCTTTAAAAGAAAAAAAATGTCACGAAGCTAAAGTTGTACAAAAGGGACGATTTAATCCCCAGGACCAGGACTCTTTACTCTTGCATAAAAATAAAGAAACACTTTTTGAAATTCTGAACACCAGTTACTTTATATACTATTTCAGATCACAGATCATTTATGTCCATAGAAGTCATATAACTGACCAAAGCACTGAACTGTGGGCCTGAAGATAACTTTACCTCCTCCCAGCAGTAACTCAGAATCACAGTTATGGAATGTTAGAGCTGGAAGAGACCTTAGAGATCATCTGAGCTTCATTGTGTATGTCTGTAAAATCAGCAAAAGGATGATGATGATCTTAGTGTCAGTGGGAATGGAAATACTTTCAGATACTACCTCATTTATTTCAAGATCATGCTTTGCATTCTCCTTCTCATAGGATTGAACTTTAAATTCTTAATATAAAAAGAATTTTATTGTAAAATGTAATTTCTCTACCCTTGGCGTGGCTACTGGTTATTGTTAATCATTTCTTATCCTTAATAATTCATCTTAATAAAGCCAATTGTAAATACAGTGCTTTTCTTTACCATTCATTAACAATAAAGGCAACACAGTAATACACAGTATAATTAGTTTAGATTTCATGTGTGTGTCACAGACAAATGAATTGTGTTTGGGAATGGATATTTTCCAAAGAACAGAAATTATTAAACTTACAAAATAAAACTGCTGCCTAAGAAATACAAACTAGTAAAAAGAAATCTCAAAAAGTACATATTAAATACATTTCTTTTGTAAATAAGTATTTTAGAAGAATGTACTAACTTTAATTTTTTCCTAAGGGGGGAATAAAGAATTATCGAACAGAACTCCTATTTTCCTACTGTGATCTAAATATACATTCTCTTTAAGCCAAAAGAATTAGAGTAAAAACCTTTATACTTCCTAGAGAACTTGTTTGATCTGTGGATTTAATCCTGTATGATAAAAATGTTCCAAGTATGAAATATGGAGTATAAATCCTTAGCTGTATTGCAAATGCTTTGGCATGCAGATGTTTTTTTCCAAATTTTAATGAAAACCAGATTTATTTATAAGTCGCTTTAATTTCATTCTCGAAAGGAATGGAACAAGAGTGTCATATGTTCTGAATTAGGATCTTACTCACATCCCATATCAATTATGTAACTAAAATGCAAGACAACTTAATTGTGTCAATCATATTCCCCTGACAAGATCATTAAATGTTAACAGAGAGCTTCCAACTTTAACAGCCATAGATTTTAAAAACGTAAGTCATTCTATGAAATATAGATATATCAGCAAAGTTCAGTATTAAGTATTATAGCTTCTGACTTCTAACAGTATTTTTGAAATTAGAATATTATGCATTTTTTGATAATATCTTTATAAAGGTTTATATTTCAAAGGTACATCAAGCTCATAGATAACCCAGAAAATTAGCACACCTGAAAGATCTTAACTAAAATTTATTGTAAATCAAACCCTAAAATAAAAGCATATCAATATCATGTTGATCTCATAGAAGAAATACTGCTATGTAAATCTAGAAAAAAATTGTTCTTTATAGATAGTAAAAGTCAAGTATCATATTTTTTCTTAATTATTTTATAGCATCAAGCTTTCAAGACTAATGATTTATCAGCATTCAAATCAGTTAATATAATTAGCCAAAATAAATGAATATATATTACACTTAAGGCTAAAAAAATGTAAAATTTTAAAATATCATAACAGAGATTATGCAAACTGACCACATTATTTGGAAGTATATGATTTAAAAAATCTATTTCTAACACGGAAAAATAATATTTTAATCAATTTTCTATTAATATGAGTGAAAAGGAAGTTCATTTTAATTTTTATTTAAAAAAACAGAAAAAATCAATGCAACAATGTAAATCATTTGCTAATCATTTAAAATGAAGCTATGGTAAAAATATCACTTTTAGAGAAAGAAGACCTAAGTTTCAATACCAATTCTGCCACATACTACTTTAATTATTTCTGAAATATTACATGTATTTATAATCCCTCTGCTTCCCACAGACATACAAACAATAAAATATAAATAGAAGCCACCAAATTCAGGTCCAAGAAAAAAGAAAACACATGCGACAACTATTGGAATTAACACAGATATATTAATTCAAATGTGTCCATTTGACTCTGAGCTTCCCAGCAATCAGGGCAAAAAGGAAAACACCACCTTTAATATAGTAATTATTAGAATTTCTTAATTGTCCACATTTATACTGTGCTACAAGTTTGTGTACACATATGCTTGTTTATACATACGCTATGAGTCTAGATATCTTATTTGATCATCCCAGCAACTTTATTAAGAAGGCAACATTGGCACCCCCTTCATACCACGTAAAAAAACCTAAGGCTCAAAGTAAGTTATATAGTCAAAATAAGTTAAATTAAGTTCCTGAGATTACTGAATATGAAACGGATAGAACACACATCTCCTTTTTCTTAGTCTAGCACTCGTTATTCTACCTCATATTGCCTTGAGTTCTTAACCCTAAAATACAAATTTCTCACATAGAATTTGAGTAATAGAAGGTGCCCTCAATATTTTTTACAGCAAATACAAAAATGAATTTCACATAGCTATTTCTTATGGGAATTGTTTATCAAACTAAGCATAAAATCACAATATGACTAGATAAAGCTGCAGATAAGGTAGTTTTGGGTATCAGATGTGAAAATGAATGTGGAAACCTCATTAACTGTAAAGTATCATACAAAGGAACAATATCTTCTGATGAAGAAAAATCATTTAGGACTTCTACTTGTCTTTTTTCAACTACATTTTCTTGATGGTTTCTATTAAGATCTAAACTTTTCTTACAAATATGTATTTGTAGTTGTCTAAGTAGAATTATTTAATGGAAGCTGAATTGCCAAAGCTAAAAATTAATTTTTGAAACCTTTCCTTGCATTCCAGAACAAGTTCGATTATTGAAGCACAATAACCCAATATTCAAATCTAAAAGTCTGACAAGTTTTGTGTTGTGGTTTGAAACTTAACTATGTGAAGTAACTTGATGGCAATTAAAATGATTTATCCTGTCTTTTCAAGTTCATTTTTCTAAAATGTTCCTGTTCTACATAGTGAAAAGCAAAATTAATTTTGTTTTTTCCCTATAAAGAGATTAGTCAAATGTAAGATGCATTTTTTTAAATAATGAGGAATAAAAGAGATACAATGTGGTTTAGTATTGTTTATAATATTGTTCAAAAACAGGAAATGAAACAATTAAGTCCTTGCAAATAATTTATTTTTTGCCATGCCATATTATAGGAATCTCACACAGGTATAGTTGTAACTGCCACAATTTTTTGTCACTACGATTTGCTGAGAAATGACAGTAATATCATTCCCTCCCCTCCTTCGTTTAAGACCTGTACTGTCACTATATTCAACCTTCTCCCATCCCCAACCCCAGTCTTGCATATCCCCAAAATGTATCTTTTACTCCTCCTCAAGAGCCTCTCAATCTCAGACCTGCCTTAGCCCACAAGGAATGCAAGGATTATATCTGGTGCTTCAGGTGATTCACAGAACAGCGCTTTCATATGGGTAATCAATAAACATTGGCTGAGTAGTTTCTATTCCATTACTGCTTCACTTCTAATTTTTAAGAATCTTGAGGGCAAGGACTACATTTATTTGGCTTGCCACTAAAGCTTAATAAATATTTTTTGAATTAATAAATGAATGGACACAATGTAAAATATTTTTTCTTACTTATTAGAGTCGCCAGTCAAAAATTCTGCAATAGCAGCAGGAAGCTCTGTTTTAATAATTAAAAGATAAGATGACATAGCTGCAAAAGAATAAAAAGTGTTCCTATTAGAATTCTATGAGTTTAAACCATTAAAGAATAATCCATCTAGGAACACAGATGTTCGTTAGACTTATGACAACATATGAAAGATTAACTTACATAAAGTGACTGTAGAGAAGAATAATTGTTAAGTTCATTAAGTATCTTCTGTTTACATTTCAAGTCCAAAGCAAACTATTTAGTAAGAGAAAGGGTCTTGATTACAGGCTACTTTTAAACGAAATTTTGTACGAAGTTTTACAAAAACTGTCTTATATGTTATCACCCCATCTAAGGCATTAGAGGTTAGTTTAGCAACAACTGACATAGACATAGAAGTTTAATGGGTATGGCTAGTAACTTGATTATCTGTTCCTTCTTACTAGAGAAAGATGCCTCCCCACAACAGAGAAGTCTCATTCCCTCTGATCCTTTCTTTTCCTCTCTCTACTACCCAGCCCCACATTATGAACACACGCAATTATAGGACAAAACATAATACATAATGAATTACATATTCTCTAAAAAGATTACAGAGGGTTCAGTGGAAACCATTAAGCACATAAAAAGACAAAATTTCCAACTTTTATTACATTTTATTAACAGGGCTCATCTGTATTATGCAATCATAACCTGAAGCTAGCATTATTTCTCACATTTAATCTAACAGAGTCCAAGAAATAACTAGCTTTTACAGGACTTTAATAATGATCCTAATTCTGATGTAGCTATAAAAACCAAATTCTATAAACCTTCCATCAAATACTAGAAAATGTTTTAATATGGTTAGAGAATACAGAACTGATTCATATGCAAATACTTGAGTTTAAGCCTAAATACTTAAATATATAGAAACTCAGATGATTTGGAGTCAGAACTTTAGTTTAACACAGAAAGATTCTCTTTCCCCCCAGGAGACTGTGTGCGTGTGTATGGGCCAAAAAGAAAATGCCCATGAAGAATAAAGAGTGTACTTTGTGTGTACACTAATTTTATTACTTATTTATATTTCAGGAAATATTGCACTTTCTCCTTACAAAACTTACCAAAAAAAACTAAGAACAAAAACGAACGCCAAGTTTCAATGGCAAAAATCTGATGAAAATTTAATTAAAAGGCTCAAATAGTTTAAGAAGAATGTATTTCTCAATCAACATTATTTGAAAGGAGCTGAACTTCATGATATATGCAACCATTTAACTTCAGGAAAAAAAAGGATACATACTAGTTTGTGTGTACATCTGTATGGAGATAAAGAATACTACATACACAAATATACACATACTCTCAATTGTTTTTTAGTAAAATAACATGTATTTATGGCAAAGTAAAATTTAGAACAGTTAAATAATAACTTCTCTGTGATGAAAATATACATATACATATTTTTTCAGTTTACAACAATTTCTTTTTCCCTAGCAGAAGTATAGCTGTTGACTAAAACCCACTGAGACATTTCTGCAAACTCTTAGTTATGGGGTATTACAACTGATTGTATGTGAAAATGTGTTCTGTACTGTCCATATTCTCATAAGGAAAAATGCTATCAATTTGGCACAGAACAGAAGGAAGGTTTAGATTAACCTCCTCCACGCAAGAATTTGGAGTTTTTATATTATTTTACTGATTCCAAAGAACTCCACACATATGGTGCAATGATGAAAATCATGAATTGAATTTTCTGAAACTTGCCTAGACTTACTTAAATATATCGAGAGAGAGAGACAGAGAGAGACAGAGAGAGAGAAGAGAGAGGGAGGGGGAGAGAGAGAGAGACAGACAAAATACCTTGAAAACCATTTTCCTATATAATGTAATTTATTGTCTGCCCATCTTTCTTTCTTGTTTGGATTAATCCAACACCACATGCATTTCTAAAGTTTCAGACATTCATCTCTTTCAGTAATTTTCTAATATTTCTTTTGGACCTGTAGCTGTAGAAAGCTTCAGTGAATATGAGATCCTATTTCTTCCTAATAATAATATCTGTCACTCTTTCCAGAATTTCTATTAGCCCCTGGCTAATCATTTGATCACTTTTATCCTCTGTTTTGCCTTAACTCTTTGATTTTCAAATGAGATTACTATTTCATTAGATTCCAGTCTGAAGAATTATGCACATTTTAAGAAATATGAACTCACCAAACATGTGTTTCTCTCTCACAGAAGACCTCATGTACAAAATACAAATATAATAAAACATGAAAAACACTGCTTCTTTTCTAGAGCATGTTAGTATATATTTTAAGAGCTACACAACCACAGAACTTACTATGGGGGAAAATCCACACAGATTAAGCCAGCAAAACAAAGAACAACACCACTCTATTCACTGTGAAAATGATTTTCTTAATCACAAGTAAAATTTCATGTAAGACTTAGTACTTTAACATATTATATTATATATAATACAGAGAAGAAATAAAAAGATACAGATATACTATTGACAGGACAAAAAGATATACTATTGACAGCCTTTGTTTTAACTAAAAGGTTTAGTAGATCAAATAGCTGGCTGCCACACTTTTTGTCTCATGTCTTCTATAAATGGCATAAGAAAGTGTTTAAGCACTTATAGACCAGTCATAAGCAAAAATTTGTAAATAACTTTAGGTGACATCAACACAGTACAAACTCCTAAAACAAGACACACCATGCTGTAACTGGGTCATCCACAAGAACCATGCATATAGTTAAGAGGCCCCCAAACCACCAACGTCAAAATCAGTGCTAGAAGATATAACTTGATGATAGGTATTCAGCCATTATAAATCACTTAGTTTTACCACATTAACTAAACAGGTATTCTTTTCTACTTAATTTTAAATATAACCAATAGAACTCACTTAACAGAAACTTCAGCTGGGCACGGTGGCTCACACTTGTAAACCCAGCACTTTGGGAGGCCTAGGCAGGTGGACCACCTGAGGTCAGGAGTTCGAGACCAGCCTGACCAATATGGTAAAACCCCATGTCTAAAAAACAAACAAACAGAAACTTCCCTGGGAAGAAAATAAAACATCTGCCAACTTAAAACACACAAGTTGAAAGCATTCTTTAAAAGCAACATGGAAAATTAACAGTTATATTAAAAAATGACTGAAATGGGGTAAAATCTGATTAGGTAATAGCAAGTTGTTGCAAGGTGTTAATATTGGTTGACATAACCATAAAGAGAAACATGTGAGTTGGGCCTGGGAAGTTGAGAGATGTTAGAAACAGAGAAATGGGGAAGGAGCTCTGGGAGGAGATCTATGAAAACAGCTAACATCTTCGTTTTTTAGATGCCTACTGTATGCTTGTGGTAGTATTCTACACAAGTTATTTCCTCACTTAATCTTTACACAAACCTGTGAGGTAGATATTACTTATTTCACAGAATATATGGAGGCACAAAGAAGTAACTTGCCCAAGCTAGTGATAGAGGAAACAGCCAGTCTGGGTTGAGAAACTCGTTCTATTAACTAGTATGCTAGGAGAAACAGAAGCAAAGTGAAAAAGTAAACAACCAAAACAAAGACAAATAAGGAAAGTCTACCAGAATTATTTTTCAGAATTATTTTTCTTTTTTTAATCAGTATTTAAACAAACTACTTCTGAATGCTGAGATTAGCAGCTGACCTCAAAGGGAAAGAATCTCTATCACACAGAACATTAGTCAGAAGCTTTAGTAACACAGAATTTTCGTTTCATCTTGAGATATATTTTCAGTGTATTCCATTTCAGTTTTGTAGCTGGTTTGGTGAAGTGGAGTTCAAAATTCATGGAGTTTCACGATGAGATTCTGTTGCATCTGCTGCTATGACTCTGCTGCATTTACAGCTATGATTATACTTCTGAAGAGAAAGTTTCCTATTCTCACATATTTGAAGTATTAACACTTCACTGAAATCTAAAAAGTAAAAATCAGTCCCTGTGCATCCAAATCTTGTATTCTTATGGACTATTTTCCCCAGCACTCTGAAAACGTTTCTCAAGTTGTTATTAAGCACATAAATTAAAAAAAAAAATTCCTTAATTTGAGTTTGGGCCTAAAAAATCACTACAGTTTATGAAGATAAATATCTTTTTTGTTAAACATTTAAAATATATGTATGAGGATAGAATTACTTAGAACTATTTTTAAAAGAGAATTAAGTTTTTAGCACTTGGGGGAAGTTCAGCAATTCTTAAAGGATTACTCAGCCCTAAACAAATGGATGTACTATGAGAAAAAAATAAGTTTGCCCTTCTGTCTTAGAGAGATTCAGTTTTATTTCAAACATGTTTTTAGTCATGGATACTTTCTTATTCTATTCAATGTGTCTTATTAATCTGGTGGTCCTATTATTATCATTTATCAAGATCTTAAATTTGAACTAAAAATGACCAAAATACCTACTATTCTGAAAATTTTATAATTTTCAATAGAAATTACTAAAATATTATTTTCAAAACCTTAAAACATGATACATTACCAGTAACTGTTGTCAAATGAAGGACTTGTGAAAAAGACTCTCCAAATTTCCTGTACCTCTCCTGTTTTAAGGCACTGCTTTCTAGAACTTCCAGACAATACTGCTGTCTCAAGAAAGCTGTAGTTTCACTACAGATAAATTGACCAGCAGATGGCGGTGTATCTGCGCGCCCAATCCTAGTTTCCTAAGAGACAATATGAAATTGGACTTCTGAAACACTCTTAGTACTTTACTACCCCACCAAAAGTAAATAAATAAAATGCATGAATGAATGAATATACAGGAAGAAAGTAAATCCAAATAGTTTCTAGCATTTAATAATATATTGTGAATTTTTCAAATACTGAGAATTTGAGATTTTTATAGATCTCAACTGAAAATGATCTTATTTATATCTTTCTCTTTATGAGATTTAGAAATGAGGTTACCTGAGTCCATAGATTACCAAACTGAGGTGTTAATAAAGGCTGCAAGAGTGAGCTTTGTGGATTCTGTGCCAAACTGAAACATCTGGGTCATTCTAGCAATTTCAGGAGGTTTCAGTAAGACTACTAATGCTTATGGTTTTCCTTTCACAATATGTAGTAATGACTAAATCTTTAATCTCCTTTAAAGAACTGGGGTTTTGAAGAACTAAGGAAAGCATATGCCATTCATAGTGATCCTTTATAAGAGCAAAATAACATACTCCTAGGAGCAATATAACATACTCCTAGGAGCTACTCATCTTTCCACATTTTGAATTGCGCAAGATATGAAACCGGAAATAACATAAATTGACTTCACCATTATCATGTGCTTGTAAGAATTAATAGGACTTTCTCTGGCTTGATTAAGAAGAGGACTGGGATTTACTGTTTGACTTCTAGTGATATTCTAGCCTATTGAATGGTTTACTTCAGGAGTTGAATGTGAGAAGTACTTACCTTAGTTTTTAGGAAAAGAATCACATAATACAACATTGTTACAGGAACTATGTGAAAACCACCTATACTTCTTTTTTTTTTTATTCTTTAAATTAAAGTTCTGTGATACACGTGCAGAAGGTGCAGGTTTGTTACATAGGTATACATGTGCCATGGTGGTTTGTTGCACCCATCAACATATCATCTACATTAGGTATTTCTCCTAATACTATCCCTCCCCTAGGCCCTCACTCCCTGACAGGCCCTGGTGTGTGATGTTCACCTCCTCGTGTCCATGTGCTCTCATTGTTCAACTCCCACTTATGAGTGAGAACATGTGGTGTTTTGTTTTCTGTTCTTGTGTTAGTTTGCTGAGAATAACAGTTTCCAGCTTCATCCATGTCCCTGCAAAGGACATGAACTCATCCTTTTTTATGGCTGCATAGTATTCCATGGTATACATGAGCCACATTTTCTTTATCCAGTTTATCACTGATGAGCATCTGGGTTGGTTCCAAGTCTTTGCTATTGTAAACAGTGCTGCAATAAACATACGTGTGCATGTGTCTTAATAGTAGGATGATTTATAATCCCTTGGGTATATACACAGTAATGGGATTGTGGGTCAAGTGGTATTTCTGGTTCTAGATCCTTGAGGAATCATCACACTGTCTTCCACAATGGTTGAACTAATTTACACTCCCACCAACAGTGCAAAAGCGTTTCTATTTCTCCACATCCTCCCCAGCATCTATTGTTTCCTGACTTTTTAATAATTGCCATTCTGGCATGAGATGGTATCTCATTGTAGTTTTGATTTGCATTTCTCTAATGACTAGTGATGATGAACGTTTTTTCCTACGTTTGTTGGCTGCATAAATGTCTCTTTTGAAAAGTGCTGATATCCCTCACCCTTTTGATTTTTTTTTTTTCTTGTAAATCTGTTTAAGTTCTTTGGAGATTCTGGATATTAACCCTTTGTCAGAAGGATAGATTGCAAAAATTTTCTCCCATTCTGTAGGTTGCCTGTTCACTCTGATGATAGTATCTTTTGCTGTGCAGAAGTTCTTTAGTTTATTAGATCCCATTGGTCAATTTTGGCTTTTGTTGCCATTGCTTTTGGTGTTTTGGTCATGAAGTCTTCGCCCATGCCTATGTCCTGAATGGTATGGCCTAGGTTTTCTTCTAGGGTTTTTACGGCTTTAGGTTTTACGTTTAAGTCTTTAATCCATCTTGAGTTAATTTTTGTATAAGGTGTAAGGAAGAGGTCTAGTTTCAGTTTTCTGCATATGGCTAGCCAGTTTTCCCAACACCTTTTTAGTCTTGAATACTAACTGGTTTATTCTATTCAATGTGCCTTATTAATCTGGTAGTCCCACAAAATATCTAAAGGCCACTAAAGTTCTATCTGTACTCAAATAGTACACAACACATACATAAATGAAAATTAAAATACATGGGGGAAAATGCTCCCCCATAACCCTAGAAAAATATATATCTTTGTCTTATTTTCTACTGCAGTTCTTAATCCTTTATCCTTATTTAGGCGACCAAATTCAAACTCTCTAAGCCTGAATTGTCTCACCTATAAGAGTATCAAATATTAAAACTTCTAGACACCTCTTTTCTGGACTTTGGGTCCCAGCAGTGGCTCTCAGCAAATGCTATTCTAGCCCCTGAGGAAATGGCAGCAGAGGGCTACCTCTGGCTCCAGCCAATTTCGAGCCTCTTATTCGTTAGTATTAGGAGGATATCAGGAATTGGTTTAAGTAGTAATTTACTATATGGTTCTCAATTTTCCAAAGGAAGCATTTCCATAACCTTAGAATAAGAGTGTTAAATTTAGTGTGCTGCATTTTTTCCCATTATAAAATTTAGAGATTTTATTTGAAGACAGTAGATTTTTCCAATCAATTTGTTAGACCGCACTACAGCCTTGTGACTAATATTTGGTGCCTGATTAATCTTAGGGGAGAAAAAAAGACATGTTTTGTTTAGGTTAGACTGAACTGCTGTTTAACAGTTTATGAAGACTGTTCAGTTCAGCAATTTAGATCCAAATTTGTGACTCTGGCACAATGCCCATTGTTGTATTCTTTGTCTCTTTCGCCTTGATTCCTTCCTTGTTCTCTAATCTTGTTTATAACTGTTACTGGAGATGACTATAATATAGCACTCACTGTTACTAGATTTAAGTTCTCTCTATATATGCTCCTGTACCCCACTATATTGTTAAGTTCCTTTAGCTCAAGGATTATGCCTCATTTCTCTTTGTACTCCCAGCACCTAGCATTATACCTGGGAATTGATAAACTTTTCCTGAGCAGAATAGAGCTGAGGTAATTTGTATGATCTATTTCTAAGTACTTTCAATATTCTAGATACATTTATCAAGAAAAGGGGAATGCTAGACTGGCCACTAGCTTCAAATATTTGAAAGACTGAAACACACACACACACACACACACACACACACACACACACACATACTCAAAGACTAGACTATTTAAGTATTGTTCCAGAGGGCAGAACTGGTGCTAATATAAAGAAATCTACAGAGAAGCTGAGTTGGGTTTTCTCATTTGGAGTACCCTGTAAGTAAGCTGTGTGATAATGCGGATGGCCTACATCCCTTTGAAAATGCTCCTTATCCCTGAAAACATTCAAACAGAGCTGTTTGGTCAATTGCCAGAATTCTATATAGGATTCTTGTTTTGGTGGTGGATAAATCATGATTTTTCCCAACTCTTAAGTTTGCTGGTTTGCTTGATTGCTTATTTTACAAGTTTTTTTAAAAAGGTAATTTAGAGCAGTTACAGCAGTTTTTAATGTCCCTTAAATTCAGAAAAGCTGGTAATGTTTACTTAGTTTTTAGAATGATGTCCTCATGATTTTCTTCACATTGGTTAAAAGTGTATTAACTGCCCAATTAGTAATAACTGAATACACATTTTCAGAGTTTTTCAGTCTTTTCTTCTTAGCCAGATGTACATAAATCATTTCTTTATTATAATAGAATTGGAAGCTTGCTCTTGTGAGCAGAACACTGGATTGAAAGTCAGGTACCTTGAATTCTGTCTGCTCCAGTCTCTGCCATTGGGTAGCCATGTGTCTTGCAGAAATCCCTCACTTACTCTCTTGGCTTCAGTTCTCTCTTTGTTAAATTGTTGGAGGTAGAGTGTGAAGCAGGAAGCTTAGGGTCCCTTCTTACCCCAAAATTTGAATTTAAATTAGGCATATTGGGAGGCACATTAATTATTTTAGGGTATTAACATATTTTAATACAGGAAAGTTCAATGAGAGGGTTATACTTGGTTCAAAAGATGATTTTTCCTTTTTTTAGGTATCTTTAACAAACCAATAGCTATTGCCCTAAAAGCATTCATGGATGCTATTCTTTGTCACTATGAAAAAGGAAACCTCAGTTCTTAGGAGTACCCTTTAGAGCAGTCTCTTAGGTTAAAGTCAGGAACCTTAGCCTTAAAAAGTAGTTTCTTGATTGATATATACAGAACCTGTGGAACCTCTAGTCCACGTATTCTTCTGAATAAACAACATACTTATTTGGGAGGATATCTAATACACTGTATCATCATATTAAGTATATATATATATACTGTTTCATTATATTAAGTCAATAACAAAATGACATGATAATATGACTTATTAGATTTTACTTCATTAAAATGGATTTTTATTTTATTAATTGGAAATACATTGGATATTTAAAAGATCATATTAAGTGTAAATCAGATTGAATTTTACACATAAGTGCCTGTCTGCAAATAATGTAGTTCACACAACATTTTTTATAAAGATAGAATGTTTACTGTTAGTATAAATTATCTGAGTTTTGCAGTGGTTGTTTAAAACTGGAAAATAATGTAACAGATTCTATTTAGGTCAAGCACTCTATGAGATATTTTAATTATAACAACTCTTCAATATACATATTATCTTCATTTCACAGAGAAGAGATCATTGTGCAGTGGGAATAAGCAGCTTGCTCACATTTATCCCATAACGAAGCCTGAATTTAAACCTTGCTCTTTCTGCTATGATATAGTAAGCGTTTGAAAATTGTGAAAAGATTAAATGTTGAGGATTTTTGAACTCCTTGGGGACAGGAACTATGTGTTTTCCTTTATTTGTTTTCTTAACTTTTCCTAGTTTCTCAGAAGAACTCAGTAAGTAATATTTGTTGGATGAATGGGATAGTTTTTAAAGTTCTGCTTAAAAGCCTAAGATTTTGCCTCAAAGAGACAATTGAATATACTATATAAATGATTTTTTTAAAAAGACCATAGAATAATTTCTAGTTTAGAATTATATAAACATTTTAAAATTCAAAATATTGGGGAGAGTTTATCTCATTTATGTAAAAATAAGTTAAAAATATATTGAAACAGGCTGGGTATGGAGGCTAACACCTGCAATCCTAGCACTTTGGGAGGCCAAGGCGGGAGGACTGCCTGAGCTCAGGAGTTTGAGACCAGCCTGGGCAACATGGTGAAACCTAGCCTCTACTAACATATAAAAAATTAGCCAGGTGTGGGGTTGCATGCCTGTAAGTCCCAGCTATTCACGTAGTTGAGGCTTGAAAATCATTTAAACCTGGGAGGTGGTGGTTGCAGAAAGTCAAGATCTTACCACTGAACTCCAACCTGGGCAATATATATATAAAATATCTATTTTTTCAGGGTAAGTAAATCATGTCTTAATGTTTCTTAACTCTCTTATTCTTTTTAACATTTAAATACTTCTCAATTTTCATGAGATACAATTCCTGTGGTGAATCAATGAACTAAATGGAAATAGAAGGCCTTTAAAAGCAAAATGATCATGAATTACCCTTGATCAATATTTGTTTCATGTGTCTTTCACCAAAGACCCAGTTTATTTCCTATATTTCCAAATTCCATAAATCAAATTAATGTCCTCATTTATTTATATCCTTAGTACTTAGCACATAGTATGCATTTAGTAAATAACATTTATTATAGGAAGAAAGAAAGGAATAAGAAGGGAGAGAGGGAAAAGCTAGCGACTTGGTTTAGTACTCCTGGAGCAAAAAGAGAGTTGATTGGTCAAGAAGAGAAACCCACAGTATATGTAAGTGAACATGTAGCTTTCTGGAAAGCATCTACTGTCAGAAATTCACAGAAAATCCATGACTAAAAACATGTTTGAAATAAAATTGAATCTCCCTGAGACAGAAAGGCACACTTATCTTTTTCCCATAGTACATCCGTTTGTTTAGGGCTGAGTAATCCTTTAAGAATTGCTGAACTTCCCCCAAGTGCTGAAATAAATCCAGTAACAGCGAGTGCAATAGTATAGTCATCTCCAATAACAGTTACAAACAAGCTCAGAGAACAAGGAAGGAATCAAGGTGAAAGAGACAAAGAATACAACAGTGGGCATTGTGCAAGGGTCACAAAATGTGACAGTTCTTCGAACTTATACATAGAGGATAAAGAGGGATTCAAATTATAAAAATATACATCATATTCAGAAAAATTATCAGTGCATAGTTAATACTTATTTGCTAAATAAAATAAATTATGCTAAAATAGATCTTAAAATCAATGACACTATAATAAATTCATAAATGAAGAGACTGGTTTTCTTGACTTCTACTGTGAAGTGTGACCTAGTTTGTGTTAGGAGAAAATTAGTTGGTATGACATGTAAGAAAGCATTCTTTTTATTCATATGTTTTCATGAAAATTCAAAGAATTAACACATGAATAGTCAAGATTCCAAAACAATGGCAGCACAACTTATTGATGGAATGTTAATTTTTCCTTAACCAAGAAACCTATTAAAGATAGAATTTGACTGAACAATACTTAAAGTGATATAGCTCAGATCTCTTGAGTATGACGGCTGAACTTTATTAAAACTGTCATCTTTGAATAATTTTAAACTGTTACATGTAAAAAATAAGATTAAAATGTCCTCTGACTATACAATCCTGTATAAGATCCAAAATGCATGTCAATCTTTTCTGTGTATTTTCCTTTAAGAGCATTTGTTTAGCACTCCAGTTAATGATAAAAGAAAACTAAGATACTGTTAAGCACTATGCAATTTCTTTACAGCACAGACACATATGATACCCATATTTTGGATTTAAATGTTTAATACATTTATTCAGTACTGTCTATAATTAACAGTAGTTTTATTTCTACATAGTTCTCAAAATTGAGATCATTTCTAGAATCGGTTATTAACAGAAACGAGATGCAGGATAAATGTGAGAATGCTTCTTATTTATCTCAGATTTATTTATGTTTTAAAGCACTTGGTAATTTTAAATTCTTGGTTATAAGAGGACATTGTTGTCCACATCTGATCACTCACAGCCAATAGAACACTAATCCTTCTAAAGCAGTATCTGCCAATATGGTGATTAAAATAAAAGTAGAGGGAAAATATTTTAAAATCACCAGGAGAGTTTTTCCCAGACTGCACTCTACCTTCACAACCATAGAAAGCCAATGGTTTAGAGGTGTGTTGTAGACCTAACAACACGACCACAATCAGGGTTCAGCTAGAACTGAATTTAGAAGCTGTCACAAGTGCTGCTAAAAAGGATCCAAAAAACAAACAAACCAACAAAACAGAGTAATGAGGCCAAAACACAGGGCTTCCGATGAGATCTATGGCTACAGAGGCTCTCAGCTAGATCTGCAGTAAGACAACAATTCAAAGGAAGGACATTATTGCCATCACATCTATGCATAAGCAGTGCACTCTCAATTGCTTACCTCCAATATTCTGAATTATTATGGTGCCTGCCACCACCACCTGTAAAAGAACAAATATATTCAGAAGATAAAGGGGGAAATAACATAAAAGGATCAGTATTTTATTAAAATCCACTAACTCTTACCAAAAAAAACAGATGCAGAAGTCATAAGTGAAAAGAAACTGGAAAGAAATTTGCCAGTCATTTGTAATACATAAAATTAATAATCATCACATTAAAAAGTATTTCTTTAATAGTTCCATAGCTACTATAAAAATTTTTTTGAAATTTTTTTTGGCAGTCATTTTTAAATAGTTAAAAGTGTTAAAAGCTAGTAACCGATAATTATCAAAGTATAAAAATTAAAAGTGAGGAAGAGTGTCTCCTTCCCTTTCTTGCTGCTTTTACCACATTGCTTAAATAAGTAGAAAAAGACAGGCTAGGGTGTGCTACACCAATGCTACATTGCCTAAAAGGAAATGATATAAGTTTTCTGATTACATCAGCCCGGCATATACCAAGCCTCTAAACATCCCAGTCCCAGGGATTAAGAAAGTCTAGAGCCCAAATATTCTCAGACCCCAAAAATATAGGCAAAGTGTTCCAAACTCAATAAAGTGTATTAAGCTGACTATAAGACATTGGAGTTGGCAAGAACTGTATTATATTGGAGAATTTCTCCCCCTTTAGTGGGGCAGGTGCTACTTAGCTCTGGCAAGTTGATAACATGTGAGAATGTGTATCTAATGTAGCCAGATCTTCTGATTTTTCAAAGAAAGCCAGAAATTAAAATTTTTCATACTTTCATGATGTTTAGTTGGTAATCAGCTAAAAATAAAAAAAATATTTGAGCCACATAAAATGTGCCTGAGGACTAAATTCAGTCTGCAGGTTTGTCAGCTTATCATCTTTGATGAGATTCCTGGGAAACTCAAGGTAACAGATATACTTAGAGGAAATACTAAAACACTGTGCTTCCATTTGGGCCTCTCAATCACTCAAATCTTGATGGACTGGAACCCCCAACATATGCTCGGAGCTGACTAGCTGTCTAGCATCATTCAGTTCTACATGAATTGGTAACAGGTCATCCTTCATGCCCATCTTTGCTAGGAGTTCCATCAATGGTACAGCATTTGTCTATCCTGGAAACAATCTAAGTTATTAGGACCTAGGAGCTTTGAGGTTTGCAGAGGGGGACTACTGATATGAAAATTTGGCAAAGTATCTTTGGAGAAGTGGTGATTGCCACTTGAACATTCTCCAGGAAAAACTATGCATTTCAGCCTATTTAATAATTAGTTTCAAATTGTCAATTTGTGAAAAGACTATTTTGAACTTCTGTATACTATCTTCAGTACAAATAATACCTATTGTCAGTAGTAGGTATACATGAAATTTGGTTTTCTTTTCAAAATTGTCAATTTGTGAAAAGACTATTTTGAACTTCTGTATACTATCTTCAGTACAAATAATACCTACTGTCAGTAGTAGGTATACATGAAATTTGGTTTTCTTTTCAATTAATATATTGCAAAAAACAGTAATATTAACTTATTGATGATTAGTCTTTCATTCTTTGGCTGAATTTAAGCATTTAATATCATGAAAGCCAGAATATCTACCTACCTACCTACCTACCTACCCGCCTACTTATGTTTTTAATGCTTAGCACAGTACGTGGTACAAGGTATTTGACCAATAAATATTTCTCTGGTGAATAAAACCAATTTATAGATATTTAAATAAATCTTCCTTAAAAAGTTCAAAACATTTCAAAAAATTTCTTTATCAGAATATTATCCTATATCATATCCATATAATACATGGATAGAAGGAAATAGTTAAGTTTCAACCCAACTGTGGAAGTGGGGAGAAAATTTAAACAAGCAACCAAACAGCTCATTCAGAGTGTGCTTTATCTAGTGTGCCTGCCTACTGTGAACTTGTTTGGTGCATGTATTAAAATGACAATGCAACTAGTTTAGAGTTTTAGGAAAAAGAGACTCAGCAGTCCCTACTCTTTAAACTTTGCTGCTATACAAGGAATGCAGGAAATATGAACGTGGAATGACAGTGATGTCAGTGATGCTACTTAGAGTTATGTTTATAGGTTATATTACATTAATTGGGGAATTTTCTCATAAAAATATTTTCTTCTTCTTTGTTTAAACTAGATGGAAGAAATTTATCCCTGGTTACACCAAACATACTAATCCTCTAGAACAGAGAAATTGCTACTAAGGAAGATTAACAAAACCCTTTACCCTCAAGTAACATGTTCTGTTTTCTTCAAGTTTCAGGTTATGAAGGTCCAAGCCACGATGCTATATAGTATATGATTTAAGCATTCCTTTCTGTACTTTAAAAACAAAGTTAATTGGAATGTAACTACATTGCATAGCTATATCTTTTTCCTCCAGACTAAATTTCAGAAGTTAGTCACTTCCAAATAGAGTATCCTTTCAGAATAAAAATAAAACAAAAAATGATAAGTATGTGAAATAATACAAATATTAGGTCAATTTAGCCATTTCATAATGTTTGTATATTTCAAAATGACATGCTGTCCATGATAAATATATACAATTTTTATTTGTCAGTCAAAAACATAAAAACACAAACAACAGAATTACAAACACAATAATTCCTGTTTGGAGCCAAAATGAATATGAATTTTAGAAGTATTCAGAAATTTTTAAAAATTACACTATAGCACTAACAGCAATGTTCAACTCCTGATTACTGGTGGAGGATGACTATTTTTCTCTACCTTTTAAACTAGTATAGTATGCCTATTGCAAATGACTGCCCAATAAATACTGCTGTTATTTCTCTTACTCTGAGTAAGAAAAGCAGTAGATCTAGAGTTCTAGGATGTGGTACTTGGTTTATGTAATAGTTGACAAATAGGCCCCTTAATTTCTCTGGTCCTTAATTTCCTCATCTATAAATGAGAGGATAGCTAGATAATCTTTTAGCACTGTTCAACTCTTAAGTGATACCTTCTAATGACTGGTTTTGTGAATAGCCATGCTATAATTTGAATTCTATGTTGCTTTTCTTCTCTTGTCTTTATGAGGGTTTACTCCTATGAGTACACAATCAAACTTAATAAGAAAAACTAAGGTCACTGTTACTCTTTTAAAATCATTCAAGTCATTGTGCTCCTTTATTAGAATGAAAAACGTTAAAAGATTCAAGCACTGAATTAAATGTATTGATACAATTTTAGGAAGGGCACACAGACTTCTCTTTCTCTGTCTGCTCCCATCATTCTCTCTTTTCTCACTTTTATTTCCTTTTATTCCTCTAATATCTTCCTCTTATATATACTTGTCTCTTTTAACTTGAAACTAAAGGAAAAATGCCACTTTGGGTTTTGGACACAATGAGGAGATAAAAATTACCTTTCCAGGTAATCCAAATGCAAAGAATCCAAGGTCTTCGTAAGACGTTACAGCTGTTAAGAGAAATTACAGTGTTCACTTTTACACAAAATGATTTGTGTATCAAGTCTTAAAGAGAAGAAAATTAATTCCACTACTACAAAGTAAGTACAGTATAATTCTTATGATCCAGGCCAATCAGGACTAAACACAAAATGAGAAAATTTACCCTAACATCCTCAAATAAAGGCAATAGTAAAAAGCATGGTTGGGCTTAATTGACTTTTTTATGTAAAAGTCTTCATAATTTTGATCAAATCTTTAATTTTCACTCCAAAATATAAACCACAATACCTATAATTTTCAGATGTCTTTGTGGAACATGTCTTTTTACTCAGTAGTGATGATTTTTGCTTTTTTAAAAAATTAATCACCAAGGACTCTTTTATTGTGTTTCTTTAATGTATCTCATTTCTGAAAGATTCTCTCTCTCAAGCTGCACATGTTAATAATTTCCCCTTTTTACTAAGAAAAAGCTTCTAATCGATATAAGGTAACCAATATCAACATGCAGATCAATGTAATTTTGGTCATGAACTTAAGACCCTCTATCTATCTGACATCTCTCTGTATCTATTTTAAGTTAATCTGTGTAGACTGATCATGAGTAAATTTGTGATCTTAGGCATTCTGAAATATTTTAAGTTGCTTAAACACTCTCAATACTAATGTTGCAAACTCCTGGCACTTTAATCCATCTGCCTTATTGTAGCTACTGAATGGGCAGACTAAATTTAAAGCAGAAGTAACCATTTGTGTTTGGAAAACTTGACCTCTTATGATCTGTAAGAATACATTCCTCTTAGAATAAGTAAAGCTTAACACATTTCAAAGTTGTCTCAAAACCAGCCATGCTGGATTAATTCAAACGGAATAATTACTCAAGAACATCCCTGCTTCTCACTATACGGTACTTGCATACCACATTGTCCAAATATGTTTTATTGGCAATGGTTTCTAAAAGCTGTATATGTAAATAAAGTATAAATGTATGATACTTTCAGAGATGTTCACTTCTCCAGGTGCCTAGAATGATCATGTGTTGACAAAAAATAATAATCTTAACCCATAATTGGTAGGGCATATACTTTCTTTTTTCATCATAAAAGAGTATTAAATTACATTTTTATGTCACATGTTTAATAAATGTGGTCACAGAAAAGATGAAAATTAAATGGCTCATAAAAGAACCAAACTGTGTCTTTAGATCATATAGCTTTATGTTTTAACTAGTGGTGTCACTATTTGTATAATCCTATAGTTTGTAAAGTGCTTACACTAAAGAGGACAGCAGATACTGAGGCTTGGTACAGCAATATACATCTTTCATTGAGTTAAAGAGATGGCACATCATTTCTTAAAGCTAGTTCTAATAAATCTTCTCAAGATATACATAAGTTTTCTTTCAACTGTCATTGTATAAACAAAAAAACTTCTTGGTACTTTCATAATCAAAGACTTCCATGTATGTAAAAATAAGCATTTTTTAAAGCCAAATATAATCTTTACATATTATTACTACAAAGTTAGAAAGAAAGCAGTGGAATGCTGAAAAAATAAGGAGATTTACTAATTAACAACAAAAATTTTAACTTTATTATCACAGTTGATCAAAGAATTTGGAAACTTCATGAATGATACATCTCTTTTATAAAATGTATTTACACACTGCTAAACAATGCACAAGGGCAATTCAGCTTTGAATTTGAGATACACAATTTAATTTATGAGTAGAAAACTTTATGCTTTAATAATAAAGACTTCAATAATAATTTTACAGGGGTGGATTTTAGACACATTTTGGAACATTAAAAAGTTACAAAACTAAGACCACTAGCCAGATTAATAAAAAAGAAAAGAGAAAATAATCAAACAGATGCAATAAAAAATGATAAAGGGGATATCACCACAGATTCCACAGAAATTCAAACCATCATCAGAGATTATTACAAACAACTCTATGCACATCAACTAGTAAACCTGGAAGAAATGGATAAATTCCTGGACACTTGCATCCTCCCAAGCC
>PVKV010019719.1:26758-41756 GCA_004027835.1 Alouatta palliata | reverse complement strand
TTTTTTTTTTTTTTTTGAGACCCGAGTCTCTGTCGCCAGGCGCCAGGCTGGAGTGCAGTGGTGTGATCTCAGCTCACTGCAACCTCTGCCTCCCGAGTTCAAGCAATCCTCCTGCCTCAGCCTCCAGAATAGCTGGGACTACAGGCGTGTGCCACCACACACAGCTAATTTTTGTACTTTAGTAGAGATGGAGTTTCACTATTTTGGCCAGGATGGTCTCGATCTCTTGACCTCGTGATCCGCCCACCTCAGCCTCCCAAAGTGCTGGGATTACAGGCGTGAGCCACTGCGCCCAGCCTACTATTTTTGTATTTTTTGTAGAGAGGAGGTTTCCCTGTGTTGCCCAGGCTGGTTTTCAACTTGGGCTCAAGCAGTGCATCTGCCTCAGCTTTGCAAACTGCTGGGATTACAGGTATGAGCCACAGCACCTGATGCCCGTTATTATTTTTTTTTCTTTTTCTTTTTTTTTTTTGAGACAGAGTCTCAGTCCGTCACCAGGCGCCAGGCTGGAGTGCAGTGGTGCGACCTCGGCTCACTGCAACCTCCGCTGCCCAGGTTCAGGCAATTCTCCTGCCTCAGCCGCCCCAGTAGCTGGGACTACAGGCATGCGCCACCACGCCCAGCTAATTTTTTTTTTTTGTATTTTTAGTAGAGACGGAGTTTCACCATGTTGGCCAGGATGGTCTCGATCTCTTGACCTCGTGATCCACCCACCCCGGCCTCCCAAAGTGCTGGGATTACAGGCGTGAGCCACCGCGCCCGGCCGGTTGTTTTTTTCTTTATTATCTTTTTTTACTTTAACTTCTGGGATACATGTGCAGGACATGCAGGTTTGTTCCATAGGTATACATGTGCCATGGTGGTTTGCTCCACCTATCAACCCATCATCTAGGTTGTAAGCCCTGAACGCATTAGGTATTTGTCCTAATGCTCTCCCTCCCCCTTATTCACCACTCCCCAACAGACCCCCATGTGTGATGTTTCCCTCCCTGTGTCTGTGTGTTTATTGTTAAACTTCCACTTATGAGTGGAAACATGTGATGTTTGGTTTTCTGTTCCTGTGTTAGTTTGCTGAGGATGATGGCTTGTAGCTTCATCCATGTCCCTGCAAAGGACATGAACTCATTCTTTTTTGTAGCTGTGTAGTATTCAATGGTGTATGTGTGTCACATTTTCTTTATCCAGTCTATCACTGAAGGGCATTTGGGTTGGTTCCAAGTCTTTGCTATTGTAAATAGTGCTGCAATAAACATACATGTACATGTGTCTTTATAGTAGAATGATTTATAATCCTTTGGGCATATACCCAGTAATGGGATTGCTGGGTCAAATGATATTTCTGGTTCTAGATCCTTGAGGAATCACTATTACTGTCTTCCACAATGGCTGAACTAATTTACACTCTCACCGACAATGTAAAAACGTCCCTGTTTCTCTACATCCTCGCCAGCATCTGTTATTTCCTGGCTTTTATTTCTTTTGAGACAGCATCTCACTCTGTCACCCAGGCTGGAGTACAGTGGCATGATCTCCGCTTACTGCAACCTCCACCTCCCAGGTTCAAGTGATTCTCCTGCCTCAGCCTCCTAAGTAGCTGGGATTACAGGCATGTGCCACCATGCCCAGCTAATTTTTGTATTTTTAGTAGAGACAGGATTTCACCATGTTGGCCAGGCTGCTCTCAAACTCATGACTTCAAGTGATGCGCCCACCTTGGCCTCCCAAACTCCTGAGATTACAGGCGTGAGCCACTGCACCCAGCTGTTTTCTAACTTTTTTTTGTTTTTGAGACGGGGTTTCGCTCTTGTTACCCAGGCTGGAGTGCAATGGCGCGATCTCGGCTCACCGCAACCTCCACCTCCTGGGTTCAAGCAATTCTCCTGCCTCAGCCTTCTGAGTAGCTGGGACTACAGGCACTTGCCACCATGCCCAGCTAATTTTTGTATTTTTAATAGAGATGCGGTTTCACCATGTTGACCAGGATGGTTTCGATCTCTTGACCTCGTGATCCACCCGCCTCGGCCTCCCAAAGTGCTGGGATTACAGGCGTGAGCCACCGTGCCCGGCCCTAACTTTTTAATAATTGCCATTCTGACTGGCATAAGATGGTATCTCATTATGGTTTTGATTTACATTTCTCTAATGACCAGTGATGATCAGCTTTCTTTCATGTTTGTTAGCCACATAAATGTCTTCTTTTGAGAAGTGTCTTGTTTATATCCTTCACCCACTTTTTGATGGGGTTGTTTTCTTGTAAATTTGTTTAAGTTCCTTGTAAATTCTAGATATTAGACCTTTGTCCAGTGGGTAGATTGCAAAAATTTTCTCCCATTCTGTAGGTTGCCTGTGCACTCTGATGATAGTTTATTTTTCTGTGCAGAAGCTCTTTAGTTTGATTAGATCCCATTTGTCAATTTTGGCTTTTGTTGTAATTGCTTTTGGTGTTTTAGTCATGAAATCTTTGCCTATGCCTGTGTCCTTAATGGTATTGTCTAGGTTTTGTTCTAGGGTTTTTATGGTTTTGGGTTTTACATTTAAGTCTTTAATTCATCTTGAGTTAATTTTGGTATACGGTGTAAGGAAGGGGTTCAGTTTCTGTTTTCTGCATATGGCAAGTCAGTTTTTCTATTTATTTATTTTTTTGAGATGGAGTTTTTTTCTTATTGCCCAGGCTGGAGTGCAATGGCACAATCTCAGCTCACCGCAACCTCCACCTCCCGGGTTCAAGCGATTCTCCTGCCTCGGCCTCCCAAGTAGCTGGGTTTACAGGCATGTACCACCATACCCAGCTAATTTTTGTATTTTTAGTAAAGACAGTGTTTCTCTATGTTGATCAGGCTGGTCTCGAACTTCCAACCTCAGATGATCTGCCCACCTTGGCCTCCCAAAGTGCTGGGATTACAGGCATGAGCCACCGCACCTGGCCAGCTAGTGTTTTTCTAGCACCATTTGTTAAATAGGAAATCCTTTCTCCATTGCTTGTTTTTGTCAGGTTTGTCGAAAATCAGTTGGTTGTAGATGTGTGGTGTTATTTCTGAGGTCTCTGTTCTGTTCCATTGGTCTATATGTCTATTTTGGTATCAGTACCATGCTGTTTTCATTACTGTACCCTTGTAGTATAGTTTGAAGTCAGGTAGTGTGATGCTTAGGATTGTCTTGGCCATGCAGGCTCTCTTTTGGTTCCATGTGAAATTTAAAGTAGTTTTTTCTAATTCTGCAAAGAAAGTGGTAGCTTAATGGGAATGGCATTGAATCTCTAAATTACTTTGGGCAGTATGATTGGCCATTATTTTTAATGAATGAGTTGGGGTCAAGTATTTGGCATTTATATTCCTCCTTATTCTTTGTGTTATCTCATACTAGCATGTCTTCCCATCCATGGAAAGGACAATAGGATCCAAAAATCATGGTTTGGGGAAGGACAATGCTACATAAATGTGCATAATATGAGCAAAATACTTATTTGTATTGGATTTAAGTTTTCTTTTCTGACAGGTATACAAAGAAAAAGCTACATAAAAATGTAAAAATATTCTCCCCCTTTTGAAAAGATAGTCTTCACTCATTATTTACATAATAAAAGGTAGAATTTACAACACTTTGGATACATTTTTTTTTTTTTTTTTTTTTTTTTGGGAGACAGAGTCTTGCTCTGACACCCAGGCTGGAGTGCAGTGGCACGATCTCGGCTCTCTGCAACTTTTGCCTCCCAGGCTTAAACGATTCTCATGCCTCAGCCTGTTGAATAGCTGGGATTGCAGGTGCCCACCACCATGTCCAGCTAATTTTTCTATTTTTTAGTAGAGGCAGAGTTTTGCCATGTTGGCCAGGCTCGTCTTGAACTCCTGTCCTCAGCTGATCGACCCACTTGGGCCTCCCAAAGTGCTGGGATTATAGTGCCGGGCTTGGATATATTTTCAGTAGAAAAAACTGAAACTATTTAAATCAAGACCATTTTTTAATATGATTTTTGTTTCAAAACCCTTAAGTACTAAACATATATGTATTTTTTGAGATAGGGTCTTGCTGTGTTGCCCAGGCTAGAGTACAGTGGCATCAGTATGGCTCACTGCAGCCTGAACGTCCTGGCTTAAGTGATCCTCCTACCTCAGCCTCCTGAGTAGCTAGGACTATAGGCGTTTGCTACTATGCCTGGCTAATCTTTTTGTTTTTACTTTTTTATAGAGGCGGGTCTTTCTTACTGTGTAACCCAGGCTAGTCTCAAACTCCTGGGCTCAAGTGGCACTCCCACCTTGGTGGCCTCCCAAAGTGCTGGGATTACAGACATGAACCACCACATCCAGCACAACATAAAAATTTTTAACAGTGACACACTTCGTGTGTTACATTTTGGAGTTTAGAAATATTATTCACTGGCTGGGCACAGTGGCTCACTCCTGTAATCCCAGCACTTCGGAAGGTTAAGTCTGGTGGACCACCTCGAGTCAGGAGTTTGAGACCAGCCTGGCCAACATGGCAAAACCCTGTCTCTACCAAAAATAACAAAAATTAGCCAGGCATGGTGGCAGGCGCCTGTAGCCCCAGCTATTCAGATGGCTGAGGCATGAGAATTGCTTGAGCCAAGATCATACCACTGCACTCCAGCCTGGTGACAGAGAGAGACTGTGGAAAGAAAGAAAGAGAGGGAAGGAGGGCTGGAGGGTGATTGTTCACCAGCCATCAATAAATCTCATTAAGGAGTCATCTAGATAAGAAAGGTGTCATTTTTTTCAGAAAGATGCTTTTAGTCTAATGATGCTCTATGATGTCAAATGAATATGGAACATTTATTAAGTATGTAATAAACTTAAGACTCAGTTCTGTTATATTCTTGGAGCTCTAACACATTTTTAACAAGGAAGAGTAGGAAAACCAGGGGTGTTCTTCCTTCTGCAGTGCCCTAGGCATTTTTCTGTTTCTGAGAAAACCAATCATACTACTTCGAGAAAAACATAGACGAACTTTTCAAATACATTACAATGTTAAGTCAGATTATGCTAAGTTTAGAGGGTCTCAGATCCTAGTTCCATAGTATTAAAGAAATTCTCTTCGTTTTGTTTTTGTTTTGAGACACAGTCTCTCACTGTTGCCCAAGCTGGAGTAGAATGGCTCGATCTCAGCTCACTGAAACCTCCGTTTAAATGATTCTCCTGCCTCAGCCTCCCGAGTAGCTGAGATTATAGGTGGCTGCCACCACGCCCGGCTAGCTTTTTTTGTATTTTTAGTAGAGATGGGGTTTCACCATATTGGCCAGGCTGGTCTCGAACTCCTGGCCTCGTGATCTACCCTCCTTGGTCTCCAAAAGTGCTGGGATTACAGGCATGAGCCACCATGCCCTGCCTTGTTTTGTGTTTTCTCCTTCACACTCTGTCATGGTTGCATTAAAAAAAAGATTTTAGTAGAGATCTTCAAATGTTACTGTGAATGCTGATATCTCCTAATTGTAGCAGCATTAGAAATGTCTTACCTTGATAATTGTTGAACTTGCATACATGAGATTTACTTCTTTTTTCCTCTTTACTTTTGTGTATATTTGATACTTTGCATAATAAAATGATTTTGGGGATTTTTTATTTTTTTTGAGACAGAGTTTTGCTCTATCACCAAGCTGGAGTGCAGTGGCGCAATCCTGGCTGACTGCAAATCCTGGCTGACTGCAACTTCCGTTTTCTGGTTTCAAGCAATTCTCCTGCCTCAGCCTCCTGAGTAGCTGGGACAACAGGCATGCACCACCTCGCCTGACTAATTTTTTTTGTATTTTTAGAGATGGGTTTTCACCATGTTGGCCAGGATGGTCTTGATCTCTTGACCTCGTGATCTGCCCTCCTCAGCCTCCCAAAGTGCTGGGATTACAGATGTGAGCCACCATGCCGAGCCAATTTTTAGGATTTTTAAAAAGAAAATGTTTTAGTGAACATACTTGATTGCTAGTTTCTTTCTTTCTTTCTTCCTGGAATATCAGAACTATATCTTGTATAATACTGTTGTGTATTTCAGGGTGCCTAACATAATACTCATTCACTAAATAAACACCTGAGCTGAATTGAATATAATATTTAATTGCTTCATTTTAAATGTATGTTATAGTTAAGTAGCAGAATATAAAGTGAAAAATGTGCTTTTTGGTGAATTCTATAAAGGTGAGACAATGTTCTGGAGTTAGATAGCGGTGGTGATTGTGCAACTCTTTGAGTATACTAAAAACCGTTGAATTGTATACTTTAATAAAGTAAGCTGTGTAGTGGTATGTGAATTACATCTCAAATTTTTAAAGTCAATGTAAAAAAAATACAATAGTAAGTCATAAACTGGGAGAAGATACTTACAACACAAAAAAAACTCATATAAGAACTCTCATAGGCCGAGCATGGTGGCTCACACCTGTAATCATAGCACTTTGGGAGGCCAAGGCGGGTGGATCATGAGATCAAGCGATCGAGACCATCCTGGTCAACATGGTGAAACCCCAACTGTCCTAAAAATACAGAAATTAGCTGGGCATGATAGTGTGCACCTGTAGTCCCAGCTCCTCAAGGCTGAGGCAGGAGAATTGCTTGAACCCGGAAGGCAGAGGTTGCAGTGAGCCGAGATTGTGCCACTGCACTCCAGCCTGGGCAACAGAGCCAGACTGTCTGAAAAAACAAAAACAAAACAACAACAGAAAACTGTCACAAATGGATAAGGAAAAGACAACCCTATAGACAAACAGACAAATAAAACAAATGGGCATTTCACAAAGAGAAAACATGAATAGGCAAGAAACATTTTAAAAGATGCTTAACTTCATTTGAGGTAAAGGGATGAAAATTATTACCTCAATGAAACAAGCATTTACACATACCAGACTTTCAGAAATTAAAGAATTGGATCATCCAAGTAGACAAAATGTGAAGAAACATGAACCCTTATATACTGCTAGTGAGATTTTTTTTTTTTTTTTTTGAGATGGAGTCTTGTTCTGTCACTAGGCTGGAGTGCAGTGGTGCAGTCTCGGCTCACTGCAACCTCTGCCTCATGGGTTCAAGCAGTTCTCCTGCCTCAGCCTCCCAAGTAGCTGGGACTACAGGCACACACCACCATGCCCAGCTAATTTTTGTATTTTTAGTAGGGACAAGGGTTTCACCATGTTGGTCAGGATGGTCTCAATCTCTTGACCTTGTGATCCGTCTGCTTCAGCCTCCCAAAGTGCTGGGATGACAGGCATGAGCCACCACACCCAGCCTGCTAGTGAGATTCTTTAACTGGTACAACTACTTTGGAAAGATGTTTTGGTGTTACCTGGTAAAACTGAAGATGCAAGTACCCTTTGATCAGCAGTTCTACTACTAGAAGTGTGTATGTGTGTTTGTATGTATATGTAATCTGTCCTTTCTCTGTTGATTGTTAATACCACCTTTATCAGGTTATCCTATTTTCATGGGCCTATTTCTAGGCTCTCAAATATGTTAAGTTGGTGGTTTGTTTATGCAACAATCTTGTGGTGGCTTAATTACTATAATTTAAAAGTAAGTTTTCGTGTCTAGCAGGGTCATCTTCCCGAACGTCTTCAGGGATGTTTGGCTATTCCTGGTCCTTTGCTCTTCCGTATAAACCTTAGGGTCAGCTTATCAAGTCTCATGCCTTGTTGGGATTGTTATTGAAATTACATTGAATTACTTCGAATTGATAGGTCATTTTGAAAATAATTTTCCTGAATGTATTTCTCCATTTATTTAAGTCTGTCTTAATGTCTTTCAGTCAAATTTTATAATTTTCTTTATAAACTTCTCATAGTCTTTTGTTAGATTTCTTCCTATGTATTTATGTGTGTCTGTGTGTTTGTGAGAGAGGGAGGGAGGGAGGAAAGAGAGAGTGGAGGAAGGAGAGAGAAAAAGAATATATAATTAAACATCAATTTAAAAACAGCTTTATTGAGATATAATTTACATATCATAAAATTTACTCATTTTATGTGTACAGTTCAATGATTTTTAGTAAATCTTCAGAGTTGTGCAACTATCACTACAATCTAATTTTAGAACATTTCTATCACCCTAAAGCTTGTGCCAGTCACTCTTGTTCCCATCCCTAGCCTCAGGCAACCACCAATGTAGTTAAAAAAAAAAAAAAAAAAAAAAAACCAAAACTTTTTTAAAGCCTTTAGTATGAACACATAAAAATGCACAAAGTTGGCCAGGCATGGTGGCTCACGCCTGTAATCCAACCACTTTGGAGGCCAAGGCGGGCGGATCACCTGAGCTCAGGAGTTCAAGACCAGCCTGACCAACATGGTGAAACCCTGTCTCTACTAAAAAATACAAAAAATAGCCGGGCATGGTGTCACGTGCCTGTGGTCCCAGCTACTCGGGAGGCTGAGGCGGAAGAATCACTTGAACCCAGGAGACGGAGGTTGCAGTCAGCCGAGATTGCGCCACTGCACTACAGCCTGGCGATAGAGCAAGACTCCGTCTCAAAAAAACAAAAGAAATAAAATAAAAAAAATAAATACACAAAGTTGACAAAGTAGGACAATGACTCCCAAACAACCAATAAGGACAGTCTTCTAATCTTCTAACTTCTCACCTGGATTGTTTTAAAACAATTCTCATTTCTTCCATAAGTATGTCAGTTTGTGTCTCCAAGGTATGATGGTTTCTTTTTAAACTGAACTAAAATTTCATTATCACACCTAAAAAGATTAACAATAATCTTTTTTTTTTTTTTTTTAAGAGATAAGGTTTGCTCTTTCACTCAGGCTAGAAGTGCAGTGGTGAGATAATAGCTTACTGCAGCCTTGAATTTCTGGGCGCAAGCCTGTTTCACCTTCTTAAGTAGCTAGAACTACAGATGCAAACCACCACATCTAGCTAATTAATTTTTGTATAGAGACAGGATCTTACTATGTTGCTCAGGCTGGTCTTGAACTCCTGGCCTCAATTGATCCTTCCACCTTAGCCTCCCAAAGTGTTTGGATTACAAGTGTGAGCCACAGTACCTGGCCAAACTAACTAAGTAACTAACTAACTAACCATATATATATATATATATAAAATTTTTTTTTTTTTTTTTTGAGACGGAGTTTCACTCTTGTTGCCCAGGCTACAGCGCGGTGGTGCAATCTTGGCTCACTGCAACCTCCAACTTCCAGGTTCAAGCAATTCTCCTGCCTCAGCCTCCCAAGTAGCTGGAATTACTGACATGTGCCACCATACCCAGCTAATTTTGTATTTTTAGTAGAGACGGGGTTTCTCCATGTTGATCAGGCTGGTCTCGAACTCCTGATCTCAGGTGATCTGCCTGCCTCAGCCTCCCAAAGTGCTGGGATTACAGGTGTGAGCCACTGCGCCCAGCCAGTTTTTTTTTTTTTTTTTTGGAGACAGGGTCTCACTCTGTTGCCCAGGCGGGAATGCAGTGGCACAGTCTGGACTTACTGCAGCCTCACCTCCCAGACTCAAACAATCCTCCCGCTTCAGCCTCACAGGTGGCTAAGACTACAGACATGTGCCACTAGGCTGGGCTAATTTTTGTTTTTTTTTTGTCCAGGATCTTATGTTTCCTAGACTGGTCTCAAATTCCTGGGTTCAAGCAGCCCTCTGGCTCGGCCTCCCACGTGCGGGGATTACAGGTGTGAGCTACTGTGCCCAGCCTCCTACATTTTTTCATTGCCACATGTTTGTTGAAGAAACCAGATCATTTGTTAGTAGACTTTCTTACATTCTGTACTTGGCTAATTGCATTCTTGGGATATCATTTAATATGCTTTTGTATCATATTTTCTGTAAAAAGGTAATTAGTTCTAGGGCAGCACATGCTGTCCAGTTAGAAATACAAATTACAAATGCAAGTCACATAATTTAAAATTTTCTGGTAGCTGCATTAACAAAAGTAAAAAGAGAAAGGGGAAATTATGTTAATGGCACATTTTATTCATCCCAGATATTAAAAATATTATTCTACCATGTAATGTACATACTTATTATATTTTACAGTCTTTTTGTACCAGATCTTTGAAATCTGTTGTGTATTTTATATTTATGACATATCTCAATTCAAAGTAGCAACATTTCAGGTGCTCAATAGTTACGTGTGGCTGCCATGTTGGATAGCACAGATCTAGAGGTTTGATTTTAGGTTTGAGTTTTTTTCAAGAATAATTCATATATGGTGCTGTGTACTTTATGTTGCATATCAACAGGAAGCACATAATAGATTTCCTTTTTTGTGATGTTAAGATTGGTCCAAAAGTTTAAGTGTCATCAGTAATCATTCAGTACCTGCCCCAGCCTTTCACCTAATGGTTTTAGCTGCCTTCAATGATCTTTGCCTAGATTTGTATTTCATTAGTGATTTACAATAGTGACTGTGTAATTCTTTCATTTCTTCTGCATCTAATATCTGAACTGTTCTACAAAGAAAATTTTTTTTCTCATCAGTTCTTCTACTGAAGTATTTTCTGTCATGGTCTTTTTGTTATAAATTGTTATGGCCCACTATATGGCTGGTTTCTTGTTTTTTTTTTTTGAGACAGAGCCCCTGGGGTAATACAGTGGCACAATCTTGGCTCCCTGCAACTTCTACTTTCTGGTTCAAGCAATTCTCCTGCCTCAGCCTCCTGAGTAGCTGGAATTACAGGTGCCCGCCACCATGACTGGCTAATGTTTGTATTCTTGGTAGAGATACGGTTTCACCATGTTGACCAGGCTGGTCTCGACTCCTGAACTCAAGTGATCCAGCCCCGTCAGCCTCCCAAAGTGCTGGGATTACTGGTGTGAGCCACCTCACCCAGCCTTGTTTTGCAATTTAGACTGTACATTTATGTTCATTGGTACTTTACCTCAAGGTGATTTTCATATTTTAGCTTGCATTTTTAGGTGACATGTTGAAAGGTATTTTCAGGGTAAATTAGTGTTCTATTTGCCTGGAATGGAAGATATTAAATATTAATATTTTTTAGTTAATTCATTAGCAAAAAATGAGAAAGCTAATATTATCTATTATACCATAAAATAAGACTCTGCCTTTTAAAGTAGAAAATATGGAATTTATCCTTTGCACTATTGCCTCAAAAGTGACAATCTTTTTGGCAATCAAGTTGCATTACGTTTTCAAAATCTGTTATTAATTTATATACATTGTGCAATCTGAACAGAAGTGGTAGGAAAGAAATGGAGACATTTTGGCCAGACGTGTTGGCTCACGCCTGTAATCCAAACACTTTGGAGGCCAAGGCTGGCGGATCACCTGAGGTCGGGAGTTCAAGACCAGCCTGACCAACATGGTGAAACCCTGTCTTAAAAAAAAAAAATGATAAGAAATGGAGACTTTTTTCTTTGTATTGTTAACTATTATGTTTAACTGTAGATGTCTGTGTGACTGTGAAGTATCCTTTTACCTTCTCAATAAAATGTCACTAATTAGCCGGGCGCGGTGGCTCACGCCTGTAATCCCAGCATTTTGGGAGGCTGAGGCGAGCGGATCATGAGGTCAGAAGATCAAGACCATCTTGGCTAACATGGTAAAACCCTGTCTTTTCTACAAATATAAAAATTAGCTGAACATGGTGGCATGTGCCTGTAGTCCCAGCTACTCGGGAGGCTGGGGCAGGAGAATTGCTTGAACCTGGGAGGTGGAAGTTGCAGTGAGCTGAGATCACGCTCTGCAGCCTGGGTGACAGAGGGAGACTCCGTCTCAAAAAAAAAAAAAAAAAAAAAGTTCCTAATTATTGATTAATAGGTAAAAAGTGAATCAATTTGTGATGTTTTTCTCATGGTAATTTTGTGTTCGCAGTTCACATCCTTAGCTAGAAAAGAAAAAATATGTATAAGACCTTGCTCATTAAATCCTAAAAGATAAGGAACTAAAAATTAAGGGAAGACAGATGTCTCAGAATTCCATTTATTTTTTAATTCTCTAATAAGAATAGGGATTTCTAATATAGTCTGTTCAACAACTTTATAATAGAATCCACAGCAAAAGATATGTTTGATAGTAGTTTCACATTTTGTCATAAGAAAATGGTAGGAGATTGAAGTTGTTGCACATCATTTTAGTCCAAATGTCATTGATTACCTCAGGTACCTAAAATTACTTACTTCCTTACATTGTTTGAGGGATATATTTTTGTTTTAACCATAAATAGCGTGCAGTGTTTTATTTTATTTATTTATTTTCTTGAGATGGAATCCTGCTCTGTCACCCAGGCTGGAGCATGATCTCGGCTCACTGCAACCTCCTCCTCCTTGGTTCAAGCAATTTTCCTGTCTCAGCCTCCTGAGTAGCCGGGATTACAGGCACATGCCACCATGCCTGGCTAATTTTTTTTTCTTTCTTTTTTTTTGCGGGGACAGGGGAGGTATTTTTTAGTAGAGTTTGGATTTTGCCATGTTGGCCAGCCTGGTCCTGAATTCCTGACCTCAGGTGATCCACCGCCTCAGCCTCCCAAAGTGCTGGGATTACAGGCGTCAGCCAGCATGCCCAGTCACACATTGTTTTATTTGGTAGATTTCCTCAAGTCTCTTCAGAAGCAAGTGAAATAAAATTATGAAAAATGAAAAAGATTGTCCTTCTTCCCTTCAATCTCTGTGGCTCAATCTTAAGGCCCAAACATTGATACATGTTTGTTTTATGGCAGTAGTCATAATTGTCATGTGGCAGTGAGAGATGAGAGAAATATTTTGAATCACTGCCTACAAGATATGATGTTCATTATTGTTCTCAAGTTACTTCACATGTTTATTCTTTTTTCCCTGAAGAAAACTCAAGATCTTGTATGGCAGGGACTGTCTTCTACTTTTATGTACCTCTACTTTCTTTTTGTCAAACTTCAGGCCCATATAAATTTCCAGCTTGTTTAAAACATTTTTGCCTTGGTTACCTTGTACAATGGAATCTTGAACCTCACACCTTGGAATTTCTCTTGCTATTCATAGAAAAATTATGCACATAGTGGAGAAAAGCTCAATCTAAGTTGACTTCATAGAACTTTCATATTTAGGGAAAGACCTTAAGATGTCTTTCTGGATCATTTGCTATTTGATATATCCAGATTGCTCCTTATCCCAATGAAAACAGATAAAGAAGGTTGTACTGTAATTAGCTAATTCTGTAATTCTTGCCAAGATAGTAGGGGTTGTTCGTTGTGAACACATTCTGCCACCAGCAGCTGCGTTAGAACATTGTGTTTATTTGTGAGAGAATTTGAGTATGAACAATTTGCTTTAAAGATTAAGTGGGGGAATAGATTATATTGATAAAACTGATGAAATATTTTTTATTAAAAATTACTGTTATACAGAGAAATTTACATTTAAAGCATTAAATATAGTGAGCATTGTAGAAATTGAAAATTCTGTCTGTATTTCATTTGAAAGAGTTTCTAGCTCCTCTTGCCTTTTGAGAAGTAGACAGATGTACTGGAGGCAACCTAGCTTGGCGTGATGAGCAACAGATTGGAACACAGAGCAGAACTAGGTGTACAGTGTCAGGAAGTACAACTCAGTGGATATTTTCTATGCACAAGGAACTCTGACAGGCACTATAGTGGGAGAGGGTGGTTGAGGTGAATATAAGCATGAATAAGAAGTAGTCTCCTAAATGGAAATGGAATTAGGTAAGTAGATAATAGAAAACAGAATGAAACATGTTAAACAGAGTTTCCAAAAACATGGTAAAAAAAGAACACAGGAAAAAGCAATGAATATTGATTAAGGACTCACAAAAGATGTCATTAAGAATATGACTTTTAAGTTGATTCTAGAAAAAGGGAAGTATTTTGTTAGATGGAAGATGGCAATATGAGTGTGAAGATCTCTTTTTGGAGGAACTGGTAAATATGGAAGTATGCATTGCCAAAACACCAATTTTATTGAAGGATAAAGGAGAACATAAAGTCAAGCTCTGTAATAATTAACATTTCTATATTTTTATGTACATATTTAAAACTTTGATAAAAGCTGAGGGAGATATGTATTACCACCCCCAATATATACATGGTCTTGTGTAATTTAATGGAAGGCTCTGGATTTGAAGGCTAACCTTGTGACTTAAAAGCTATATGACCTTGGGTATTATTTGGTATTAATGAGTCTCAGTTTTCTCATCTACCAGATATATATAATACCTTTTTCAGTAAATTGTTTCAGGCCTGCTGCATAGACTGTACAGTGCATTATTCCAGGGGTAGTGTTCACACAGACCAGGGGCTGACAATGTTTTTTTCTGTAAAGAGCCAGATAGAAAATATTTTAGGCTTTGCTAGCTATAAACCATAAAATATCTGTCACACTAACTCAACCTTGCTGTTACAGCACAAAAACAGCCATAGGCAATATGTGAACAAATGGGTATGACTGTATTCTAATAAAACTTCATTTATAAAATTAGATTCTGGGCCAGATTTGGCCCACAGTTCGAAGTTTGCTGACTACAGAGGGCAGGATGTGAATGGTGAACCCTTGAGTTGTGCAGTTCTGTGACATAGGTTGTTTTAAAGAGTAAATTACTTATAACACAGAAATATTTCTAGTTTAGTACATGTGAATGCTCAATGATAAAAGTCTCTCTACTTTTCTTTCTTTTTAAAGTTACTGCCATTGAATTATTGGGTAAACCACTTAAACTTTTGCCCTCTATTTACTTCAGAATTCTCAGTAGGGAAATAAAAACTATCTTTTACCAGATTAACTGTAATTAGGCATATGAGTTAGAGTGATAAGAGGTGAATGTTGTTTTGAATTTCTTTTATTTATTTATTTATTTATTTATTTATTTATTTATTTATTTATTTTTTTGAGACGGAGTTTCGCTCTTGTTACCCAGGCTGGAGTGCAATGGCGCAATCTCGGCTCACCGCAACCTCCGCCCCCTGGGTTCAAGCAATTCTCCTGCCTCAGCCTCCCGAGTAGCTGGGACTACAGGCACGTGCCACCATGCCCAGCTAATTTTTTTTGTATTTTTAGTAGAGACGGGGTTTCACCATGTTGACCAGGATGGTCTCGATCTCTTGACCTCGTGATCCACC
>PVKV010019719.1:11500-26658 GCA_004027835.1 Alouatta palliata | reverse complement strand
GTTTTGAATTTCTTAAAGTCAATGTTAACTAGAAATTATAAGACATTGTTATAGGCTGGGCGCAGTGGCTCATGCCTGTAATCCTAGCACTTTGGGAGGCCGAGGTGGGTGGATTGATCACTTGAGGTCAGGAGTTCAAGACCAGCCTGGCCATCATGGTGAAACCCCATCTTAAAATAAATAAATAAATAAACAAACAAATAAATAAATAAATAAATAATAATAGAGACATTGTTATAACTGAGTGCCATTGTATTAGCAATCTTAACTACCACATAATAGGCAACGTGACCTAAACTGATAGCACTATTTGGTGTCTTACTGATTTGCTACTATTTGTAAATTAAAATTTTTACCTGGAGAATATATATTGTTTTGGATTTCAGCATAATTAGCATATGGTCCTGATTTTGGTACCCATAGTTTTTGTCAGACTGTCATTGCATCATTCTTGAAATATATCTAATAATTGAAAAAGAGGCTTGTATTCTTTCAGAGATACCTAGAAAGAACGGGAAAGATGTGAACTTTCTTTTGCTTTATTATAGTTCTGTTAATGGTATTCCTTTCAAAGAATATTTTCTAAGGTGTTTTTTCCCTTGGGGCTTTAAAAAGTTTTCATATCAAATTATGTAAATCAGATGTTGATTAGGTACTAGAGCTGATTTTGACATTGCTTTTGAGTCTTAGTTTAGGAATAAACTAATTGCAAATTTTATGCTAATCATTATTGTGAGAAGATTATGATGTTGAACTGCCATACATAATTGTGTTCTCCCACTCTTAATGATAAGAGAAATATTTTATAGTTGTCATTTTAACTGTGGAATAAAGGATTTCCTGTTTTCATATTTGAAAATATTTCCTTCCTCTTACTCCATATAGAAATATTCTGTACATTCTACCTGCATTGTGATTAAAATTTTTTATTGTATCAATAAAAATTTTTGTTGTAATAAAAATTGAGACAATAAACTTTTTGATACAACAAAAAATATTGATACAAGAAAAAATTTTAATCATAATGCAGGTAGAATGTATATAATATTTCTATATGGAATAAAGAGAAGGAAATACTTTCAAATATGAAATAAAACATAAAATATATATAAGATTTATCATTTTAATCATTTTTGAGTATACAGTTCAGTGGCATTAGATATACTCACAATGTTGTGTAACCATCACCACCATCTATTTCCAAAACTATTTCATCAGCCCAAATCAAACTTCATACCCATGAAACAATAACTTTTCATTTTCTCCTTCCCCCATCCCCTGCCAACCCCTAGTAACCTCTTTTCTACTTTTCATGTTTGTGAATTTGCCTATTTTTGGTCTAGGTATACTGCATGTAAGTGTAACCATATAATATTTGTCCTTGTGTGTCTGTCTTATTTCACATAGCATAATGTTTTCAAGGTTCGTCCATGTTGTAGCATGTATCAGAATCTCTGTTTTTAAGACAGGGTCTCACTCTGTTAGCCAGGTTGGAGTGCACTGGCGCTGTCTCGGCTCACTACAACCTCTACCTCCCAGGCTCAACTCACACCTCAGCCTCCTGAGTTGCTGGGCCTATGGCATATGACCACCAAATCTGGCTAATTTTTTTGTGGTTTTGTGGTTTTTTAGAAAGAGAATTTTGCCATATTGCCCAGGCTGGGCCGGAACTCCTGAGCTGAAGCCATCTGCCTGCCTTAGCCTCCCAAAGTGCTGGGATTACAGGCGTGAGGCACCATGCCCAGCCTCAGAATCTCAAGTTTTAATTACTGAGTAATTAACATTGTATGTATATACTACATTTCATGTATCCATTTATCTATTGAAGGACACTTGGATGTTTTCACCTTTTTGACTATTGTGAATACTGCTGCTGTAGAAATTGGTATACAAACTGTCTGTTGAGTCCCTGCTTAAAGTTCTTTTGAGTATATGCCTAGGAGTGGAACTGCTGGCTCACATGGTAATTCTATGTCTAACCTTTTGAGGAATTGCCAAATTTTTTTACAGTGGCATGCGTTGTGCTTTAACAGATAGTTTTGGAAGACTTTTTATTAACTTATTTTTAAAATGTTTCTTTTTAAAATAAGAAAATGTCTTGGAATTTCATAAATTGTTATTTGGGGGTAATAACATTTCTGTGTTTGCCTTTTTAGTACTTTTTTATTTTTCCAAATTTGAAATATTAAATACTGATTTCTTTGGCATACATTCACCGAGAAGTTAAAAAGATCCTTACATTCAAGCAAGTGAAACATGCTATAAATAAATCATGCTACTTCTCTAACTATTAATAGTTAACACTTGGGATTCCCAAGCATTCTGAAACTTGTATGATAACAAAACACTAGATTTTGCTTATGTCCTAGAAAATGCTTGCATTTCTCAAAAAGAATACACTCTAGTTTTTTTCTAAAGTTAAATCTGTGCTGTATCTAGTCCATTATGAGTACCTAACTTGAAAAGTAAACAATATTAAACAGGAAAAAAAATGAGACAGTACTTAATAACAGTTAAGCTTTATGGAGTATTTACTATATGCCAGACTCCGTGCTAAGTAAACACATTAATTTAACCTCACAACAATGTATATTGGGTAGGAGCTCTCATTTGTCTTTATTTTACAAGTACAAAACGTGAGACACACAGAGAACGTTAAATAAGTTGCCTATTGTCACACAAGTAGCAAATAGTAGATTCATATTTAATTCAGAACATCTTTATCTACAAGCATATTTTAGTGACTGCATGTTCCTACTGATGAAGATAATAAATAGATCTTTATTCCTATCTTTTGGAGTTGACAATAAAGATGAGCCCAAAACGCTTAATATTACTGTTGTAAGGGCATAGCTAAAAAATGGTAATTGGACCTTAATTGTAGAGATTTGAGGGATACTTATTCCCATATGTACACTTTACTTAGTGTAAACTTTTGCTGTAGACTGACCCCAAGTTCATTATTTGCTTGGTATTTCAGACACTGAAAACCCATTTATGAGCCAATGATAATTAGATCACCTAGATCTTGGTTTAAACTTACTACTGACACCACATCCTTTTTGTTCTTTATTATTTTTGAGTGCTTCTCCCCTACTTCCTTGAAATGCTCTTGCTATACTTACCTGGCAGGGGAGATACCATGATCGTGAAATGCTCTTGCTTTCTGGAAAACGGTCTTTATATAAGCTCCTTATGGGCAACAGTCGATGAATAATGCTTGGTACATAATTAGTACTGAATAAATATTTGCTGAATAGCCTTGTGCAGTGGCACATGCCAGTCGTCCCAGCTAAGTCAGGAGGCTAAGGTGGAAGGATCACCTGAGGTTAGGTATTTCAGGCTGCAGTGCTCTATGATAGTGATATGAGTAGCCACTGTACTCCAGCCTGTACAACATGGGCTTTGTGGCTAAAATAAGAAAAAATTTTGATGAATATATCTATATTGTTTCTCTTTATAAATCTTTGGATGATGAAATCCAAAATTATAACTGTTCTTATTGTTGTTGATCTCTGCCCCCCAATTTTCCATAGGCATATTGCTATTTGTTTATTTTTTTGGAGACAGAGTCATGATCTGTTGCCCAGGCTGGAGTGCAGTGGTGTGATCACAGCTCACTGCAACCTCTGCCTCCCAGGTTCAAGTGATTCTCCTGCCTCAGCCTCCTGAGTAGCTGGGACTACAGGCATGCACGACCACACCCGGCTAATCTTTTTTGTATTTTTAGTAGACACAAGGTTTTGCCATGTAGGTGAGGCTAATCTTGAACTTCTGAGCTCAAGTGATCCACCTCCTTCAGCCTCCCAAAGTACTGAAATTACAAGCATGAGCAACTGTGTCTGGCCCATCATAGCCATATTTCTAATTACTTTTTTTTTCTTGAATATCCAAGAAGTACTATAACTGTATTAATCCATTCTTACATTACTATAATAAATACCTGAGACTGGGGAATTTATGAACAAAAGAGGTGTTTTTTTTTTTTTGAGACGGAGTCTCAGTCTGTCGCCCAGGCTGTAGTGCAGCAGTACCAACTTGGCTTACTGCAACCTTCGTCTGCTGGGTTCAAGCAGTCTCCTGCCTAAGCCTCTCAAGTAGCTGGGACTACAGGCACGTGCCACCATGCCCGGCTAATTTTTTGTATTTTTAGTAGAAACAGGTTTCATCATGCTGGCCAGGCTGGTCTCAAACTCCTTGTGATCCACCTGCCTTGGCCTCCCAAAGTGCTGGGATTATAGGTGTGAGCCACTGTACCCAGCCAAACAAAAGAAGTTTAACTGGCTTAGGGTTCAGTAGGCTGTACAGGAAGCATAGTGGCTTCTGCTTCTGGGGAGGCTTCAGGAAATGTATATTCATGGTGAAAGGCAAAGGGGAGTAAGGTTTCTGGCATGGTGCAAGTAAGAGAGAGGGCAGGAGAGAGGTGCTACATGCTTTTGAAGGACATGTCAGGGCCGGGTGTGGTGGTTCACACCTGTAATCCCAGCACTTTGGGAGGCTGAGGCAGGCTAACCACCTGAGGTCAGGAGTGTGAGACCAGTCTGGTTAACATGATGAAACCCCATCTCTACTAAAAATATAAAAATTAGCCAGACGTGGTCATGTTTGACTGTAATCCTAGCTACTCAGGAGTCTGAGGCAGGAGAATCATTTGAACCTGGGAGGCGGAGGTTGCAGTGAGCCGAGATGGTGCTACTTCATTCCAGCCTGGGAAACAGAGCCAGACTCCATCTCAAAAAAGTAAATAAATAAAATTAATACATAAAGGACATGTCTTAAGTGGGCACTCACTCACTAGTGTGAGGAGAGAACCAAGAGGATGGTGCTAAACCATTCATAAAAATCGACCCTCATAATCCAGTCACCTCCCACCAGGCCCCACTCTAACACTGGGAATTACAATTGGATATGAGATTTGGGTGGGGACAGAGTTCCAAACAATGATAATAACAATGATAAAGGACATGATAAAGGGCATGAATTTTTGTGTCAGATCTGAAATTGATCCTTGCTCCACTTACTAATTTTGTGTGACCTTGGGCAAGATATGAAACCTCTCCAACCTCAAGTTTCTCCTCAGGAAAATGTGGTTGATAATAGTACTATCTCACAGGATTGCTGCCAGGATTAAGGAGGATAATAATACATGTGATGTGCAGGACCCATTAATGTACAATGAATTTTTGGGTTTTGGTTTCAAATTAATTGAGATTCACCTGTAAAAGACATGATTGAAGTCCCAAAGGAGAGTGCTTATTGGACTAAAAATAGGAAATATATACATAGATGACTTTAAAACACTAACAGACTATATGAATAAGTTAAAATGAATAGAGACTGAATATACATCAATGACTGTTATTTCATTATAGTGTCCAAAAGGTGCTAGAAGCTCAACAAAATTATTGTCCATGTGCTGCTATCTTATTTAGATATACAAACAAATATTTAAAAATAAATATATTTAAATTATATCATGAATAAAATAAATTACTTGTGGGAGTGAGTCATATGTAAGCAAATACTGGATAGCAAGGACCCTGAAAAACTAGGGAAGAGAAGGAAATAGAGTAATAACCAAAGTCTTCTTTAACAATGAAGGAGGGGCCGGGCCCAGTGGCTAACGCCTGTAATCCAAGCACTTTGGAGGCCAAGGCAGGCGGATCACCTGAGGTCGGGAGTTCAAGACCAGCCTGACCAACATGGTGAAACCTCGTCTTTAAAAAAAAAGAAAGAAAGAAAGAAAAAAACAATGAAGGAAACTTATTTTGAGACTCTAGGGGGGGTTGGGGAAAGGGTTTCCTAGGCTCACAACTCTATTGTTATTTACTAAAGGTAGGGAGGCAAGTGGGCTGAAAGTATGAAAACTGTCCTTTCCCAGATTTCTCCCCCATCTTGTATAAAATGACACCAGTTATTCAACACTTTTGCTCCTTTTAGTATAAACTAATTTATTTCTAATAACTAATTGAGATATATCAAGGTAATGAGATTTTGAAAGGAGATCAAGGAAAGAGCAGGAGATCGTTTTAAAGCACAGGTTGTTGATGAAGACAAAGCTTTTAGTGGAAGTTGAAGTGGCAGCTTTAGGAAAGAATCTGGCAGGAAGAAGACCAGGATAGCCCAGATACTAATGAGGATTACCAAAACGAGAGATGGAAAGAAGAATATAGTAAAGGAGCTGAGCAAGTAACAACAGCAAAAAAAAAAGTGGAAAGAGACCAAAGAAAAGGAGACACTGAAGCATAGCATTGAATGAGATAAACAAGTATATGACTAGGAGCAAGCACTGTAAAATATGGGCAGCAGCATAGGTTGTTTACTTAGAAGTAAAGATGCTGAGTCTGATTTTTTTTTCTTGACCAGTCCCAAATATCTTTCTGCAAAACAAGAGGGAATATGAACCAACTTCTTACTCTGTTACGGGTTGAGCTGATAATTATGGTTAGAACAACCTCTAGGTGTTTGCTATATTGTTAGCTAGAACATTGGAAAATTGGAGCCAGTTTTTATTTGCCATCTGTTCTGGTCTTATACTAGGATTAAGTGTTTTCTAAAGATAGAACGGGTTAACATTCCTAAAGGTATAGCCCATAGGTATTTGTAAACTTGCTCTTTTATTAAGATAATTTGTGTTTTAAACACTGGTTGGCCATGAATAGAAAATGTAAAGATTTGGATTTAATAGGTAGTTCTTTTCTGGAATACATGATGTGCTTTTTTTCTGTCAGATACTTCTAATTACAACAAGCATAGGTTTAAGCCTCTGGCTGATAGTTAAAGTTAATCAGTTCTACCACACTGCCAGGACTTGCTGTTGGAGAGAGAATAGATTGTAATTGATTCTATTGTTTAGGATCTGTGACAACTGAAGGCTGCCAGGGTCAGTTGCCCCACTCTTTCCTTTTTGTCGCATGTAAGTGAGGCAGCAAAAAGTATTGTGAAAAAAAATATGTCAAGAGAGCTGACTTATGATGATGATTACTATTCTTGTTTGACCTGGGGCAAACCCTTCCGAGCCTAATTTTTTTTTTAATTTTGCAAGTGGAAGCATTATTGTAGGGTCAGACATTGTAGGGTCACATAGCGTATGTGAGCAATTTTTAAACTATAAAGGCAACATATAAAAATGAAGTTTTGGCTGGGCATGGTGGCTCATGCCTGTAATCTCAGCATTTTGGGAGGCCAGGGCAGGCAGATCACAAGCTCAGGAGATTGAGACCATCCTGGCCTACATGGTGAAACCCTATCTCTATCAAAAATGCAAAAAAAAAAAAAATTATGTGGGCATGGTGGCATGTGCCTATAATCCCAGCTACTCGGGAGGCTGAGACAGGAGAATCACTTGAACCCGGGAGGTGGAGGTTGCAGTAAGCCGAGATCGCGCCACTACACTCCAGCCTGGCGACAGACACTGTCTCAAAAAAAAAAAGAGATTTTCATTTCTATCACCTAAGAATTGTGTCTAGTTTAAGAGAAGCTAAAATGGGCATATTCTTGTCATGTAAGCATTTCTCATAAATTTTTCAAGGAATGCAATGGGCAGGAAAGGAATATGGAAGTAATGGGTAAAGAATCATGTGGGTATTTGCATGAAAGACAGACTTACTTGAAATTCTAGGCACGGGAATGTTTCTCAGGATTGTGATTATGCTGTTCTCTGAAAGATTTAGGTAAAAGGACAAAGACCTTATTTATGATTAGATATGTTTTATATCAAAATACGATAGTATTGAATATAGAAGAATGGATCTTATGCATCTATAGTTACTCTTTGAAATTTGAAAATAACATTGCTGGTTGCTATCTGAATCACCTGTTGTTTAGTTATATTTTTTTCCCTTAGGAAATTGTGTTTTGTATATTGTTTAATTATTGTAAGACATCTGCAAAATTAGCACCACAGGAAAGGTAAAAAATTAGAAAAACGTCTGCAAAATTAAGCATTGATTAGACTAAATATGGACAAGGTACAAAATTTAATTTTAATACAATATAATGGACTATCCCCAAATATACAGATGTATAGGATATTATATATGTTTTTAAAACATGAGTTAGGGCCGGGCACGGTGGCTTACGCCTGTAATCCCAGCACTATGGGAGGCCGAGGCGGGTGGATCACGAGGTCAAGAGATGGAGACCATCCTGGTGAACATGGTGAAACCCCGTCTCTACTAAAAATACAAAAATTAGCTGGGCATGGTGGCACGTGCCTGTAGTCCCAGCTACTCGGGAGGCTGAGGCAGGAGAATTGCTTGAACCCAGGAGATGGAGGTTGCGGTGAGCCGAGATCGCACCATTGCACTCCAGCCTGGGTTACAAGAGCAAAACTCCGTCTCAAAAAAAAAAAAAAAAAAACATGAGTTAGAGAAACGGTTGGAGAAGGGGTTTGAAAGGACATGAGCACAAAGATGACTATCTAAATTCAAGGTAGAAAAAGTATGTAAGAATTGTCACAGTACATTTATTTATATATAATTTAAAACTTTTTTTTAATATGAGAAGAAATCTGTAGGTTGTCCTAAATGTAGCAGTCTTAATCTAAATAATCTATTGAACCAACACTCCAAGACTCTGCATAGGCATAGATCCTAACCAAGAAGCTGCTAATCAACTGCTGCACTGCTACAGAATAAACCTTTTATTTTTATAATTTTGTATACTCAAAAGTTTATATCAGTGAAGATCGATATTTCTTCAGTCTAATCATTATTAGTCATTTTAATGGAATCAAATAATCATGAAAAGAGGAAAGGTTCAGTTGTAAAATATTTTTATTAATGAATTTAGGTTGCTTTAGTTGCAAATAAATGTTTTATGTTAATACTATTGTGTACTTCTTTGTGTTTTATCTTGCATTGTGTTACTGTGAAGAGAAGAAATTGATTTAAAATATCTGGCTTATGCAAAGGCATAGGAATGATACAATGGACTTTGGGGACTTGGAGGGAAAGAGTGGAAGGGGGACGAGGGATAAAAGACTACAAATATGGTGCAGTGTATACTGCTTGGGTGATGAGTGCATCAAAATCTCACAGATTACCTCTAAAGAATTTACTCATGTAACCAAATACCACCTTTACCCCGTTAATTTATGGATAACTAAAATACAAGTAAATAAATACAGGGATGAACTTTTGCTTCACACACACACACACACACACACACAAATAAATACAATCTGGCTGAGTGCAGTGGCCTATGCCTGTAATCCCAGCACTTTGAAAGGCTGAGATAGGAGGATCCTTTGAGTACAGGAGTTGGAGACAAGATTGGGCAATATTAGTGAAACTGTCTCTGCAAAAAATTAAAAACAAACAAAAACTTCTGAATAAAATATCTAAGTGTATTTCTTATTTTTCTTTTTCTTTTTTCTTTTTTTTTTTTTTTTTGAGACGGAATCTCACCCTGTTGCCAAGGCTGGAGTGCAATGGTGTGATCTCGGCTCACTGCAACCTCCGTTTCCCAGGTTCAAGTGATTCTCCTGCCTCAGCTCCCAAGTAGCTGGGATTACAGGCGTGTGCCACAATCCCTGACTAATATTTTGTATCTTTAGTAGAGATGGGGTTTCACCATGTTGGCCAGGCTAGTCTCGAACCCCTGACCTTGTGATCCACCTGCTTCGGCCTCCCAAATTGCCTAGCCCCATTCTCTGTCTTATTTTATATAGTTTTAGTACATTTTTATATTTAAGATATAAATGTATAGATTATAGTTTTAATGTTTCCCGACATTTTTTCTTAAGTTTATTTAGAGCAAAAGAAAACTGTTTTTGGGCCAGGCACGGTGGCTCATGCCTATAATCCCCGCACTTTGGGGGGCTGAGTCGGGCAGATCACCTGAGGTAAGAAGTTCGAGACCAGCCTGGCCAACATGGCAAAACTCCAACTCTACTAGAAATAGAAAAATTAGCTGGGTATGGTGGCAGACAACGGGCACCTGTAATCCCAGCTACTTGGGAGGCTGAGGCAGGGAGAATTGCTTGAACCTAGGAGGCGGAGGTTGCAGTGAGCCAAGATTATACCATTGCACTCCAGCCTGGGTGACAGAGAGAGACTCCCTCTCTTACACACACACACACACACACACACACACACACACATGCATACACACACAAAAACCGCTTTGATGTCTTACATTAAGAAAGAAATTTAGCTGGACAGATCCAGTTGTTGCATTTATAAATAGCTGCAGATATCTACAGCAATAAAGGGATTTATTCAGGTTGTTATGGAAACTGAAATTCAGCAGAACCTCAGAGATAAGCTATATTGAAGGAAGAGGTACATTAACTGTACATTTAATCAAATTATGCAATAAAAATTGTTGCTTAATATATCATATTAGATAGCAAGAAATTAGTTTAACCTGTCAGTGTAACTTAGTATTTTTAATGTACAAAGATTTTGTTACTAACTTATCTGTATGGGTTTTATATACTCTTTTCTTTTTGAGACGGAATCTTGGAGTCTCGGTGTGTCGCTAGGCTGGAGTGCAGTGGCACAATCTTGGTTCTCTGCAACATCTGCCTCCCGGGTTCAAGCAATTCTTCTGCCTCCGCCTCCCGAGTAGCTGGGACTACAGGTGTGCGCCACCACGCCCAGCTAATTTACTTGTATTTTATTAGAGATGGGGTTTCACCATGTTGGCCAGGATGGTCTCGATCTCCTGACCTTGTGATCCACCTGCCTCGGCCTCCCAAAGTGCTGGAATTACAGGTGTGAGCCACCGTGCCTGGCCTGGGCTTTATGTATTTTTTTTTTTTAATTCACGTTGAAATCCTAGGGTTTTATATACTTTTAAGGAGCTTTACTTATATTAATGATGGATTGTGCTGACCCATTTAAACTCTCTTTCTTGGTCTTCTTTGTAATGCTTATTTAGATTTGCTGGCTGGGGTTGAGGGTACATTTTTGAGTCAGTGGAATATGGAAAATATGGAAAAGCCTGCATTGGGCTTTAAGTCCATGATCTTTTTTTATTTTTTTGAGACAGAGTTTTGCTCTTGTTGCCCAGGCTGGAGTGCAATGGCACGATCTTGGCTGACTGCAACCTTCACCTCCCAAGTTTAGGTGATTCTCGTGGCTTAGCTTCCTGAGTAGCTGAGATTACAGGCATGAGCCACCACACCCAACCAGAGTCCATGATCTTACACCAGTGTTTCATCCAACTTAACTGTTTACAATTTTTTAAGCCATTTAAATATGTCTATCTATTCAGATATTCTGTTACAGTGGGTCTAGGAGAGGGAGATGAGAACCTATAAATTTTAAAAATAATTGGCCAGGTGTAGTGGTTCACACCTGTAATCCCAGCACTTTGGGAGACTGAGGCAGGTGGATCACCTGGGGTCAGGAGTTCGAGACCAGCCTGGCCAACATGGTGAAACCCTGTCTCTACTAAAAGTACAACAGATAGCTGGGTGTGGTGGCAAGCGCCTGTCATCCCTGCTACTCAGGAGGCTGAGGTGGGAGAATCACTTGAACCCAGGAGGTAGAGGTTACAGTGAGCTGAAATCGCGTCAGCCTGGGCAACAGAGAGAGACTCAGTCTTAAAAAATAAAAATAATAATAAAATGATAATAATTGTAATTTTTATTTAATGTAATATGTGTATAATTTTTTCAGTGAAATAGTATACTTTAAAGCATATACTAAGAAAGAACAGTTTCTTACCCTTCATTCTCAATTCCTCCTTGGAAACAACTATTTTAATATTTTCTTCTTTCTTTTTCTCTCTCTTCCTCTCTTTGTTTTTCTTTACATTGGGATGGCAACAGCAAGAGAAGCAACTATTTTTAATTATTATTATTATTATTATTATTATTATTTTGAGACAGAGTTTTGTTCTTGTTGCCCAGGCTAGAGTGCAGTGGCACGATCTGGCTCACCTCAACCTCTGCCTCCTGGGTTCAACCAATTCTCCTGCCTCAGCCTCCCAAGTAGATAGTATTACAGACATATACCATCACTCCCAGCTAATTTTGTATTTTTTTTAGTAGAGATGGGGTTTCTCCACGTTGGTCAGGCTGGTCTCATACTCGAGACCTCAGGCGATCCACCTCCCTCAGCTTCCCAAAGTGCTGGGATTACAAGCGTGAACCACCGCGCCCAGCCATTTTTAATAATTTAAATGATTTCTTAAGGGATTTACCTGTCTGTAAATAGTGTTTGTTGTGGACATGTTAATATGTTAAATATTGGGGGAAAAAAAGAATGTTTCTATTGCTATTTCTTATTTTTTAAGTTATAGACAGTAACTCTTTGTTTTCTATTCTGGAAGATAAAGCTTTAACAATTTTATCCAGCTCCTGCTACCACTTACTTTACCCCACAAACTCCCAGTATAATCATACCACAACTTTCAGCAAAATAACGTTTACGTTGTTTGAATTATGTACATATTGTTTACAACTGAGCCACCATATACTGTATTTACATTTTCTTTCTTGTATAACCTTTTATTTTTCCTGGAGTTAATAATTTACTTTTCATTTGTTTAGTTTCCCGTGTACCTATTGTCCTTTATTTTCTGAACTCTGCAATAGAAATATAAAAACCACTGTCAATATAGTTAAACATCTTGCATAATCGTTTTTTATAAGGCTTTCATCTTGGAACTTTGCATCTACCTGTTCCAATCCAGACTGTACACTCTCTAGATCTTCTGTATAGCTCTACCCTGATCCTTGTGGTTTCTGATGCTTCTTTTTCATTAGAGCTTCAGTTTTCTGGCTTTCATTTCTTTCTGGGTTTCCTTCCTCGTTTTGCTGGTGCACATCCTTTACTAGTCTTCTTATAAAAGATTCATGGTGGCTGGACATGGTGGCTCATGCCTGCAATCCCAGCAATTTGGGAAGCTGAGGCAGGTGGATCACCTAGGGTCAGGAGTTGAGACCATCCTGGCCAACATGGTGAAACCCTGCCTTTAAAAAAAAGAAAAAAAAAGATTCATGGTTAGAAAGCATGAAATGTACATTTAAAAAGTTTATCTTGGCCAGGCGTGGTGGCTTACGCCTGTAATCCAAGCACTTTAAAGGCCAAGGCAGGGGGATCACCTGAGGTCGGGAGTTCAAGACCAGCCTGACCCAACATGGTGGAACCCTGTCTTTATAAAAAAAAAAATTTTTTAAGTTTTTTTAATCTTAAAAACAAAAAGGTTTATGGGTTTTTTTTTTTCAGGCTTTGTTAACCTGAAATATCTTTATTCCACTCCTCCACTTGATTGTTAGTCTAGTTGGGTACACAATTTCAGGTTAAAAGCTAAGCATCGTGGCTCCTACCTGTAATTCCAGCACCTTGGGAGGCCAAGGCAGGTGATTTGCTTAAGGCCCAGGAGTTTGAGGACAGCTTGGTCAATATCGTGCAACCCTGTCTCTGAAACAGCAATCGGCCAGGCATGGTGGGTCATGCCTGTAATCCTAGCTACTTGGGAGGCTAAAGCAGCAAGACCACTTGAGCCCAGGAGTTTGAGGCTGCAATGAACTCTGATTGGGCCACTGTACTCCAGCCTGGAAATCAGAGCAAGATGCTGTCTCTTAAAAAAAAAAAAAAAAAAAAAAAACTTTATGTTAGAAAATTATTTTCCCGGCCGGGCACGGTGGCTCACGCCTGTAATCCCAGCACTTTGGGAGGCTGAGGTGGGCGGATCACCTGAGGTCAGGTGTTCGAGACCATCCTGGTCAACATGGTGAAACCCCATCTCTACTAAAAATACAAAAATTAGCTGGGCATGGTGGCAGGTGCCTGTAGTCCCAGCTACTCGGGAGGCTGAGGCAGGAGAATTGCTTGAACCCAGGAGGCGGAGGTTGCGGTGAGCCGAGATCGCGCCATTGCACTCCAGCCTGGGTAACAAGAGCGAAACTTGGTCTCAAAAAAAAAAAAAAAAAATTATTTTCCCACAGAATTTCGAAGACATTAGTCTATTGTCCCTCAGTTTTCACTGTTATTATTGAGAAAGATGATAGCATTGTGATTCCTGATCCTGTTTGAATGTGGCTTACTTAATTTAATTTACTATTATTGTTTTTTGAGACAGAATCTTACTCTGTCCCCCTGGCTGAAGTGCAGTGGCACAATCTTGGCTCTCTATGACCTCTGCCTCTGGGTTCAAGCAGTACTCCTGCCTCAGCTTTCTGAGCAGCTAGGACTATTGGGCATGCCACCATGCCTGGCTATTTTTTGTATTTTTAGTAGAGACAGGCTTTTACCATGTTGGCCAAGGTTGATATCAAACTCTTATCCTTAAGTGAGCCATCTACCTTGGCCTCCCAAAGTGTTGAGATTAAAGGCGTGAGCTGCCACACCCAGCTTGTTTGTGACTTACTTTATCTTAGAACTTTTAGACTCTTTTTTTTTTTTTTTTTTTTTTTTTTTTTAACACGGGGTGTCACTCTGTCACCAGGCTGGAGTACAGTGGCGCAATCTTGGCTTACTGCAACCTCTGCCTTCCGGGTTCAAGCAATTGTTCTGCCTCAGCCTCCCAAGTAGCTGGGACTACAGGTGCACACCACCACACCGAGCTAATTTTTATTTATTTTTTTTAGTAGAGATGGGGTTTCACCATGTTGGCCAGGATGGTCTTGATCTCTTGACCTCATGATCTACCCGCCTCAGCCTCCCAAAGTGCTGGGATTACAGGCGTGAGCCACTGCACCTAGCCTAGACTCTTCTCTTTAGCCAGCATTTTGGGAACTAAGTAAGGGAATACAGCTGTTTGTATATAATTTTTCATATAGTATTCTTAATTTCAGTAATGTGATTTGCCTCAGGTGCTCACTGTATACCTTGTGTCTTTGGATATAAGGCTGTTCTGGTTCAATTAATCAGAAAATAAACATTTTCTCTCCTACCAGTGTGAGGGAGGTGCACTTGTTTGGTTGCATGGGAGGTTGGAAGAAGAGTATCTTAGGTATTTCTTCTGTATAATTTCAGTGAATTGCAATGTTTCCAACACTTCTTTTTTTTTTTGAGATGGAGTTTCGCTCTTGTTACCCAGGCTGGAGTGCAATGGCGCGATCTCGGCTCACCACAACCTCCGCCTCCTGGGTTCAAGCAATTCTCCTGCCTCAGCCTCCCGAGTAGCTGGGACTACAGGCACGTGCCACCATGCCCAGCTAATTTTTGTATTTTTAGTAGAGACGGGGTTTCACCATG
>PVKV010019719.1:0-11400 GCA_004027835.1 Alouatta palliata | reverse complement strand
ACCTCCAACACTTCTTATACCTGCTGTCTGAGATAGCTGGTATCTCCAGTTCCTTGGATTCCTTTGATGAGAACCAGCTAGATTCTTGGTGTCATCCTCCATTGGATAGTTTGGACTCAGCTTTCTCTGTCCTGCTATGTGAAGGTTGCTACTCCTTCATTCTCTTTCTTGCTTTCAGATATTTGTTAATCTTTTTCCAAGTTTTTTTGTTATTTTAATTTCACATTTCAGGAGGTTTCTGAGATAAATGGATGTGTGTAATCTGCTGTTTTAAATCAGAAGTCCTGAAAGGCCAACATTATTGCCAGTGCTTTTATCGTTTCCATGATAGGCACTGTGTTCTAAGGCGGCTCATTTCCTCTTTGGGAAGCATTGTTTTTTAGTGTCTGCTTATCTTGAGTAAAGGTCTGTCTCTGTAGGACTATTGATCCTATTTCTACACCTTAGAGTATTCCAGATAAATCTGTTGTCTTCCACATGGTAACCTTTTGTAGACTTAAACACAGTATTAGAACTTCAGTATTTTTTCTTCTCTAGAGTAGACATAACCTAGTTCCTCTATTTGATCCTCAGAAAATATTGTTTTAAATTTCTTCACTATCCAGGTCATTCATTTCTGAATTAACTGTTCTTAAAGAATGATACCTAGAATTCAGAGCAGTATTCCAAGTAAGATCGAACCAGCGCAGACTAGAATAAATTATTATCATTTTCTTTTGAGATATTGTTTGATAAAAAAAAAATCAGTAAACCCAGGACTCCTGGTATGTTCTGCAAAGGGAGAAGTTTCTCAGAATTTTATCTGGTTGAAATTAAAGAAAAAATGTAAAGCTTCTACTACTTCTGTGTGTAGAGAGAGAAACCTGAAACATACAGTGATTTGGTTTTGTTTTGTTTTTGAATTAGAACAATTAGTGCTCCTTTTAAAAAGTAATCTGGAGTGTAGGTTGAGAATTAAGATGTTCTGCATAATAACATAACAGGAATTTTTAAACTTTAATTTTGAAATATTTTTAGACTCAGTAGAAGTTGCAAAAATAATACAAAGAGTTCACATGTACTCTTCATCTAGCTTCCCCCAATGACATCTTACATAACCATAGTATAATTATCAAAATCAGAAAACTGACATTGGTACAATATTCACTAAAATACTGACCTTATTTGGATTTCACCAGGTTTTTGTTTGTTTGTTTTTTGAGATGGCATCTCACTCTGTCACCCAGTCTGGGGTGCAGTGACACGATCTCTGCTCACTGCAACCTCCACCTCCTAGGTCCAAGCGATTCTCCTGCCTCAGCCATCCGAGTAGCTAGGATCACAGGCATGTGTCACCACTCCTGGCTACCACTAATTTTTGTATTTTTTTTTTTTTTTAGTAGAAACGGGGTTTCACCATGTTGATGAGACTGGTCTTGAACTCTCAACCTCAAGTGATCCACCCACCTCAGCCTCCCAAGATTTCACCAGTTTTAACATACAATCCTTAAAAAATGGCTGGGCGCAGTGGCTCACGCCTGTAATCCCAGCACTTTGGGAGGTCGAGGCAGGTGGATCACGAGGTCAGGAGTTTGAGACCAGCCTGACCAACATGGTGAAACCCCGTCTCTACTAAAAATACAAAAATTAGCTGAGTGTGGTGGCGCACACCTGTAATCCCAGCTACTCAGGAGGCTGAGGCAGGAGAATTGCCTGAACCTGGGAGACGGAGGTAGCAGTGAGCCAAGATCGTGCCACTGCACTCCAGCATAGGAGACAGAGTGAAATTTTGTCTCAAAAAAAAAAAAAAAAAGTTTGGTGGGGCGGGTATATGTAGTTCTACAGGATTTTATCACACTTTTAAATTCATATGACCATTACCACAACTGGGATATAGAACTCCCAAAGAAACTCCCATGTGCTAACCCTTTACAGTCACACCCCAATCCTAATCCCTGGCAACCACTGATCTGTTCTCCATCACTATATTGTGTCACTTTGAGAATGTTATATAAGTGGAATTATCCAGTATGTGACCTTTTGAAACCCAGTAGTTTTTCAACAGTTACTTCATCGCCCCCATTAAAAAGTCTCCAGTTACTATTATTGCCATCTTTATGCCCATGAATACCCCAAGTTTAGCTCCCATTTATAAATGAGAACATGTGGTATTTAGCTTTCTGTTCTTGCATTAATTCACTTAGGATAATGGACTCCAACTGCACCTGTGTTGCTGCAAAGGCCCTGATTTAGTTCCTTTTTTTTTTAATGGCTGGATAGTATTTCATGGTGTATAATGTACCACATTTTCTTTATCCAGGCCCCATTTGATGGGCATCTAGGTTGATTCCATGTCTTTGCTATTGTGAATAGTGCTGCGATGAGCATGCAAGTGCATATGTCTTTTTGATAGAATTATTTGTCTTCTTTTGGATATATACCCAGTAATGGGATTCCTGGGACAAATGGTAGTTCTGTTTTAAGTTCTTTGAGAATCTTCAAACTGCTTTCCATAGTGGCTGAGCTAATTTATTCTCACCACCGGTGTGTAAGTGTTCCCTTTTCTCCACAGACTTGCCAACATCTGTTGTTTTCTGAGTTTTTAATAATAGCCATTCTGACAGCTGTCTGATGTGAGATGGAATCTCATTGTGATTTTGATTTACATTTCTCTGATGATTAGAGATGTGGAGGATTTTTTCATGTTTGTTGGCCACTTGTATGTCATCTTTTGAGAAGTGTCTGTTCATGTCTTTTGCCCACTTGGAAGTGTTTTGTAGTTCTTGTAGAGATATTTCCCCTCCTTGCTTAGATGTATTCCTAGGTTGTTTTTGTTGTTGTTGTTGTTTGTTTTGCTTTGTTTTGGTGGAGTGGAGGATGTGGCTCTTGTAAATGGGATTGCATTGTTGACTTGTTTGCCCACTTTTTAATTGGACTGCTTACTTACTTACAGTTGAGGTTAGAGATTTCCTTATTTATTCTAGATATAAATTCTTTGTCAAATATATGTGATTTGCAAATATTTTCTCCCAATCTGTGGCTTCTTTTTGCATTTTCTTAATGTATTTCACAGAGCAAAAGTTTTAATTATGATGAAGTATAATTTATTTATTTTTTTAATGGGTTGTACTTTTGGTGTCATATCTAAGAACATTTTCCTTAAATTTAGGTCACACAGAATTTCTCTTGTTTTTTTCCTAAGAGTATTGTAGTTCGACATTTGATAAAATTATACATTTGAAGTTTGTTAATTTTGATATAACTTGTGAGGTTTAGGTCAAGGTCTATTTTGTCACCTACAGGAGACCAGTTGTCCCAGCATCATTTGTTAAAAAGACTATCCTTGCTTCATTAAAGTGCTTTTATACCTTTGTCAAAAGTTAGTTGTCTGTACATGTGAGTCTATTTTTTTTACTCTTTCTGTTCTATTCATCTATGTGTTTATACGTCTCCCAATATGACCGTTTAACTGTTGTGTCTGTATAATAAGTCTTTAAAAAGCTAATGTGATTATCCTTATTTTATTCTTTTTTCAAAATTATTTTAGCTATTCTAGTTCCTTTGTCTTTCCATATAGATTTTAGAATCAGCTTGTTCATATGTAAAAATCTGTTAGGATTTTGATAGGAATTGCATTAAACCAACTGCAGGTCAATTTTGAGAGAATTCACATATTTACTTTGTAAAGTCTCCCAATCCATGAGCATGCTACATCTCTCCAGTATTTAGGTCATTAAGATTTTTTTTGGCCTGATGCAGTCCCATGCCTGTGGTGGGAGGATTGCTTGAGCACAGGAGTTCAAGACCAGCCTCAGCAACAGAGTGAAACCCCATCTCTACAAAAAATAGAAAAATTCGCCAGCTGTGGTGGTGCATGCCTATAGTCCCAGCTACTGGGGAGGCTGAGGCGAGGTGATTGAGCCCAGGAGATCAAGACTATAGTAAGCCATGATTGTACCACTGCACTTTAGCCTGGGTGACAAAGCAAGACCCTGTCTCAAACAACAAAAAAACAAATTTATCAGTATTTTGTAGTTTTTAGCACACATATCCTGTGCATGTTTTGTTAGATTTATACCCAAGTTTTAAATTCTTTTTAGTGTTATTGTAAATGGTCTGGGAAATTTTATTACCCATGATATTGTTGGGCCTTCCCACTGTAGCTTTATATTTTATTAAAACGTATATGTTTGACTGGGTACAGTGGCTCACATCTGTTAATTCCAGCATTTAGGAGGCAGAGGTAGAGGATTGCTTGAGCCCAGGAGTTCAAGACTAGCCCAGGCAATATAGTGAGACCTCTATCTCTACAAAAAATTTTTTAAAAATCAGCCATGCATGGTGGTGCATGCCTTCAGTCCCAGCAACTCAGGAGGCTGAGGCAAGAGGATTGCTTGAGCCCAAGAGTTTGAGGCTGCAGTGAGCTATGATGATGCTACTGCACTCCAGCCTGGGTAACAGAACAAGACCCTGTCTCAAACAACAAAACAAAACAAAAACAAATGGGACTTTCACTTCAACATCACATGTACTAAACTTGGAATGATACAGAGAAGACTAGCATGGTCCCTGCACAAGGATGACACTCAAATATTACATATTATAATTAAAAAAAAAAATGGGGAAACTGAGACTTAGAACAGTCAGGTAATTCATTGCCTAAGGTTACAAAATTAGTATGGTAGAGCTAGGATTCAAACCCAGGTGTGGCTTTAGAATCTCTAACATGATCTTAACCACTATACTATGCTGCCCAAAGCAAAGCCATCCTGATCTACTCTAGCTGCTCCTGTTTTTTAAGTGTTGGATATATATTGTTGCTCAAAAACGACAATAATTGGTCTAAGACTACTAACTTTATCTTTTATGTTACTCAGATTCAAATTCTTTCAGGTAAAACTGAACCATATGTAACGTTAAGATTAATGTAGTTCATCATTGCCTTCTTTTTATCTAAATCAAAGAATTCTCAGGGGGCCTGGCATGGTGGCTCACACTTGTAATCCCCACACTTTGGGAGACCAAGGTATGAGGATTTAATGAGGTCAGGAGTTCAAGACCAGCCTGAGCAACAGAGTGAGATCCTGTCTTTTTTTTTTTTTTTTTCTTTGGGAGACAGTGTTTTGCTCTGTTGCCAGGCACCAGGCTGAAGTACAGTGGTGCAATCTCGGCTCACTGCAACCTCTGCTTCCCGGGTTCAAGCAATTCTCCTGCCTCAGCCTCCCAAGTAGCTGGGACTACAGGCATGCGCCACCACCCCCAGCTAATTATTGTATGTTAGTAGAGATGGGGTTTCACCATGTTGGTCACGATGGTCTCGATCACTTGACCTCGTGATCTGCCTGCCTCGGCCTTCCAAAGTTCTGGGATTACAGGCATAATCCAGGGCCACCGCGCCCAGCCCGAGATCCTGTCTTTATAAAAAAAATTTAAGAATCAACTGGGTTTGTTGGCGCATGCCTGTAGTCTTAGCTACTCCAGAGGCTGAGGTGGGAGGGATCACTTGAGCCCGGGTGTTGGACATTACAGTGGGCCGTGATGGTGCCAGCCTGGGCAACAGAGTGAAACCCTGTCTCTGAAAAAAACAGGGCTGGGCGCGATAGCTCATCCCTGTAATCCCAGCACTTTGGGAGGCCAAGGTGGGTGGATCACGAGGTCTAGAGATGGAGACCATCCTGGCCAACGTGGTGAAACCCCGTCTCTACTAAAAATACAAAAACTAGCTGGGCATGGTGGTGCACAACTATAGTCCCAGCTACACTGGAGGCTGAAGCAGGAGAATTGCTTGAACCCGACAGGTGAAGGTTGCAGTGAGCCGAGATCACTTCACTGCACACTCCAGCCTGGTGACAGATCAAGATTCTGTCTCAAAAATGAAAAAAAAAAAAAACAAACAAAAAGAATTATCAGGATATGCAACTGTGAAAGAATGAGAATAAGTACACAACACACACACACACACACACACACACGCACACACAGACACACACACATTAAATCTCTCATTATCCTTAGTAGTTACAAACTGATTTTATTTCTGTTAAAGATTACTCAGGGGCCGGGCGTGGTGGCTCACGCCTGTAATCCAAGCACTTTGGAGGCCAAGGCCGGTGGATCACTTGAGGTTGGGAGTTCAAGACCAGCCTGACCAACATGGTGAAACCCCGTCTTTAAAAATAATAATAATAAAAAAAAAGATTACTCAGAAACATTTACTGGACTTTTAATTTATGTTAAGGAGTTGTTTAAAAGACCTTCAGAAATTCTATTAAAATCATGAGACTTTTTTTTTTTTTTTTCGAGATGGAGTCTTGCACTGTCACCCAGACTGGAGTTCAGTGGCACCATCTCCACTCACTGTAACCTCTATCTCCTGGGTTCAAACGATTCTCCTGCCTCAGCCTCCCAAGTAGCTGGGATTATAGGCATCCGCCACCACATCCTGCTAATATTTTAGTGGGTTTCACTATGTTGGCCAGGCTGGTCTTGAACTCCTTACCTTGTGATCCGCCTGCCTTGGCCTCCCAAAGTGCTGGGATTGCAGACATGAGCCACCGCACACAACCCATGAAGCTTTTATAAATTATATGTGCTACACATTTGCTAATTTAGACAATGTAGTGTGCTGCATATAAAAGTTGGCAGCATTTGAGAAGTTAGTCTTGACTCTGCCTCATCACCAGCCAGGACTCCTAGACTGTCCCAGAGAAGGTGATGGTCACTGACAATAACATGTTAATAAATCTTTGAAGCCATTCAGTTAAGAGAATCCTTTAGAATCTAAACATAGATCTTATACCTTTCACAAAAATTAACTTAAAATGGATCATATACATGAATGTAAAATGCATAACTTATAAAATTTCTAGAAGATAACACAGGAGAAATCTAGTGACCTTGAATTTGGCCATGAGTTGTAGATACAACTCAAAGAACATGATTAATGGAGGAAAAACATTGATAAAATTGACTTTAAACTTGTGTTCTTGGAAAGACACAGGAAAGGGAATGAAGATAAGTCACAAACTGGGAGACAATCTTTGCAAAAAATATGTGATAAAGGACTTGTACCCAAAATATACAAAAAACACTTAAAATTCAACAATAAGAAAATGAACAACCCAATTGAAAAATGAACAAAAGATCTAAATAGACACCTCACTAAAGAAGATGTAGAGACAGCAAATAAGCATATAAAAAAGATGCTCAACATCATTTGTTTTTAGGGAATTGCAGGATAAAACAATGAGATACCATTAAAGTCTGTTAGAATGGCTAAATTTAAAAACTGAAAAGCTGGTGAAGATAAAAAAACAAAAGAAACTCTCATTTTTATTGGTAGAAATGCAAAATGATACAGCCACTTTGGAAAACAGTTTGGCAGTGTCTTACAAGAAAGCTAAACCTACTCTTACCATATGATCTAGCAATTAATCGCTTTTCTAGGTACAATAGACATACCCATTTGAGTTGTAAACTTATGTCCACACAGAAACCTGCAAAGGAATGTCTACAGCAGCTTTATTCATAACTGCCTTCAAACTGGAAGCAACAGATTGTCCCTCAACAGGTGAATGGATAACCAAACTATTGTGGTACATTCATACAATGGGATGTTATTAAGTGATCAAAACAAAGGAGATTCTAAACCAGGAAAAGGCATGGAGAAAACATAGATGCATATTGTTAAGTAGCTGAAAAACCTACATACTGTAACAATTCCAATTATGTAACATTCTGGAGAAGGAAAATTATGGTGGCAGTAAAAAGATCAGTGGTTGGCAGGGATTGTGGAAAGTAGTGAGGGAGGGATGAGTAGGTGAAACAGAGGGGCATTTTAGGGTGGTGAAACTATTCTGTACGCATTGTAATGGTGGATACATGACCTTATGCATTTGTTAAAGTCTGTAGAACTTTACAGCACAAAAAGTGAACTTCGGTGTGTACAAATTTAAAAATAGCTTTCAGAGCTAGGCATGGTGGCTTGTGCCTGTTATCCCAGCTACTTGGGAGGCTGAGGTAAGAAGATCACTTGAGTCCAGGAGTTCAAGTCCAGCCTGGGCAACATGGCAAGACCTTGTCTCAAAAACAAAAAAAAAAATTAAAGAAAAAATAATATCATTCAGGAGGTCATGGGATTTAGGAAAGAAAGCAGACTGTGACAAGAGCGTCTAACTATATTACAAATATATGAGACCGAAAGGGATGGGGAGAAAAGTGCTACCCTAAGTTTGAAAATGATTGGAGTCTGTAAAACTGAAGGCAAAAGGAACTGTACAAGAGTTCTTACTCAAGTGATAAAGTTTTTCTGCATGGGTTTATAGGTTAATAAATGCTTTGTTGCTGTACTTGTACACTAACATTGAACAACTAAAAAAATAGATAGCAGATAGTGGGAGCCAGGTTTCTCACTGTTACAGTAGAAATTTTACAAATCAACAAGGAGGAAGCTAGAATGACCCATGTGGTAATGGATTAGAGTTGAAGATACCAGAAGAGCTCATGTATAGATTGTTGCATGTGGAAATTTTTATAGATGAGATGGGTATGTGTACAAGTTAGTGTATGTTCTATAAAGTTTAGGAGTTTCCAGCCACCACTTCTGACTCCAACTGTAAGTTTAGGGATCCCCAAGATCACCCTCAGTTTGAATGATTCCCTAAAGGTACTCACAGAACTCACTGAAAGCTGTTATATTTACAGTTATGGTTTATTACAATAAAAGGATACATATTAAAACCAACCAAGGGAAGAAGCACATGGGACAGAGTACTGGAGAATTCCTCATGTGAACCTTCCAGTTGTCTTCTCCCGGTGACGTAATGGACAGTGGTAACTTCCCCCAGCAACAGTTTGTGACAACACACTAGAAGTATTGCCAACCAGGTAAGATCACTCAAGTCTTGGTGTCCAGAGTTTTTACTGGTACTTGGTCATATAGACATGATTGACCACTCACATGGTTGATTTTTGTTACAGATACCACATTGCTCAAAACCTCCACCATTAATTACATTGTTAGTATAGGCTATTTGGCATGGCCTGAGGTTCCCAGGTTAACAAAGACCCACTTTTCAGTCAGGCATTACAAGGACTTAGAGAATCTCTCCCTGGAGCCAATGACAAAAGCCAGACCAATTCAGTAGTAACAAATATACCTAGTGCTCAGATCTTCGTTTGTGATACTAGTCTTCAGTAAGAGTAACCAGGACTCGGAGAAATGGCCGATTCCAGGGCTGGGGTAGAAAATGTACAAAACCAGCCTGGGGCATCTTGTAGTGGCAGAAAGTAAGAAAGTGCTAAAGAAAAAAAAAAGATCACTGTGAAAGGTATGTAAAAGAAGCCAAATGAAAGAGCACCCAATGGGAAAATTTAGAAACATTTGAACAAAATCAATGAATGAATACCATACTACTGTATTATAACCTAAAGTATAACATAAATATTCACGATTGTGGTGGGTTGCAGCTGATTTGGACCAGTGTCACAGGTGGTAAAATAATTTGCTGCAACAGCCGTAAGTTGAAGAAAGTAAGTATGGCCAGGGGCAGTGGCTCTCCTCTGTAATCCCAGCACTTTGGGAGGCCGAGGTGGGTGGATCACCCGAGGTTGGGAGTTCAAGACCAGCCTGACCAACTGGAGAAACCCTGTGTCTACTAAAAATACAAAATTAGCTGGGTGTGGTGGTGCATGCTTGTAATCCCAGCTACTCAGGAGGATGAGGCAGGAGAATCGCTTGAACCCGGGAGGCAGAGGTTGCAGTGAGCCAAGATCTTGCCATTGCACTCCAGCCTGGGCAACAAGAGTGAAACTCCGTCTCAAAAAAAAAAAAAAAAAAAAAAAAAAAAAAAAACAAAAACAGTAAGTGTATTAGAGAGAAAGAAAGTATGTTGCAAGGAAACAATGGGCAGCACAGCAGAGAGGAAGCTGTCTGCAAAGAAGCAGGCCTGGTGGGAAGTTTTATAGGGTTGAGGTGGAGGGACTATGTGTAGAGGAGGTATTTGGGACCAGGATATTGTGCAAATGGGTTTATAGTTAGCTGTTTCTCAGAACAGTTGTTCTCCCCTACCCTGGGCACTCTCCTTGCTGTTGCTAATTTATCAGGAGTCCACAGTGAGTTCCTGCTGATAAATAAATTATTGCATAAATTAATAAATGGAAATGAAGAGACAAATCTTCTCATATGGAATAATGCTAATTAAATTACGTAGAGACTCCATCCTAGGGAGAGGAAGCATAATTCCCCACTCCTTAAGTGTGGGCTGTGCATAGTGACTTCCTTCGAAAGAGTCCCTTATGAAAAGTGGGAAGTGGGAGGAAGAGAATAACTTCGTGGGAGAGACCTGACAAGCACATCTTAAAGCCAAGTGATTATGGTCAACATAAACAGTCATAAATCTTGTTGATATCATGTGTACCCTCGATATGATATGATGAAAATGATACTCTGTGATCTTTGTCATAAAAGTCTGTAACACCAATCTAACAATGAGAAAAACAAAATCTTTTTTTTTTTTTTTTTTTTTGAGGTGGAGTCTTGCTCTGTTGCCCAGACTGGAGTGCAGTGCAGTCATGCAGTCTCGACTCACTGCAGCCTCGAACTCCCAGGTTCAAGCAGTTTTTCTGCCTCAGCCTCCTGCGTAGTTGGGATTACAGGTGCATGCCACTGAGACCAGCTAATTTTTTTTTTTTTTTTTGAGGTGGAGTCTCACTTTGTTGCCCAGGCAGGAATGCAGCGGCAGAATCTCAGCTCACTACAACCTCTGCTTCCTGGGTTCAAGGGATTCTCCTGCCTCAGCCTCCTGGGTAGCTGGGACTACAGGTGCTTGCCAGTACACCTGGGTAATTTTTGTATTTTTTTAATAGAGACAGGGTTTCACCATATTAGCCAGGCTGGTCTTGGACTCCTGACCTCGTGATCCACCCACCTCAGCCTCCTGAAGTGCTGGGATTATAGGCATGAACCATTGTGCCGGGCCAATTTTTGTAGTTTTAATAGAGATAGAGTTTCCTATGTTTGCCAGGCTGTTCTCAAACTCCTGACCTTAACTGATCCACTCACCTCGGCCTCCTAAAGTGTTGGGACTACAAGTGTGAGCCACCATTCCTGGACCGAGAAAAACAAATTCTAATAGAGGGCCATCCTATAGTGTACCTGACGGGAACTCTTCAAAACTGTCAAGATCCTCAAAAAGAGAAAGTCTGAGAAAAAAATCACAGCTGCCGGGCGCGGTGGCTCACGCCTGTAATCCCAGCACTTTGGGAGGCCGAGGCAGGTGGATCACGAGGTCAAGAGATCGAGACCATCCTGGTCAACGTGGTGAAACCCCGTCTCTACTAAAAATACAAAAATTAGCTGGGCGTGGTGGCGCGCGCCTGTAGTCCCAGCTACTCGGGAGGCTGAGGCAGGAGAATTGCTTG
>PVKV010019718.1:0-41556 GCA_004027835.1 Alouatta palliata | reverse complement strand
AAAAAAAAAAAAAAAAAAAAAGTCACAATAAATTAATTTTAGCTCATAAACATCCTCTCTTGTTCTTGGCTTATGTCTTTTTTTTTTTTTAATTTTACTTTAGGTGTATACTATATCCAGCATTTCTCCCCATGTTGTCCCTCTCCACCCTTCCCACTCGCCACTGTCCCTCCCCTACCCCCAACAACCGTCCCAAGAGTGTGATGCCCCTCTCCCTGCGTCCACGTGTTCTCATGCATTTTCTTAATGATTGCAGATATTGAGTAACTTTTACAATATTAATTCACTTTTTGTAAATTCTCTTTTGCAAAATGTTCTTGTCTTTTGAACATTTTAATAGTGCCATTTGGTGAACACAGAGTCTTGATATTACTGCCATGCAATTTCATCCATTTTTTCCTTAACGATATGTGCTTTTTAGTTCTGTGAGGGAAATCTCTGCCTGCTTAAGGGAGTGAGATTGTTTCTCACTTTACTTCCTTGAAACCATATTATTTTATCTTTAATTTTTACCCTTACAATTAACTTACAATTGATTTTCAGGGGTTATGAAGGGATGTCATGGGAGAAGATCAAGAGCACAATTTATCCTCTCAGGAACCTGTTTCAAATAACAAACACCCTCAAGAATGAGACATCAATTAATTATGTTCTCTTGCTGATCTTTGCACACCAATTCTGTTTTCATTGCCAGCTTTTTTGAAGTATGAGCATTTTTGAGATTATGCCTTATGTTTTATATAATCTAATTCTTCCCTAGAAAATGTGGTCCAAGTATATATCTGCTATTACTAGAAGTAAACTTTCTATTTTGTTTTTAATACTTTTAAAATAAACTTTGGATTTATCGGGTATTTTTAAATTCTTTGATGGTTTTCTTATAAAAGCAGGTTTTCAGAATTCTTTTCTCCCTTTTTATGATCGCCTTTTCTAGTTTCAAACTATAATAATTCTCAACTTGTATTTATATAGATAAGAAATCTTTTCAAGTTTTGTTTTTGTTACAATTCTGTTTTAATTTTTGTGAATATTCTCCCTAGAAATTTTTTTTTCTCACTATTTTAAACCTAAGGTATCTAGATTCTTGGTTATTTAATTTTTAACATTATCAGGTATCTAGATTCTTGGTTATTTCACTTTTGTAGGGGAAGTGATATATTACTTATTCCTTAAAATTATGTGAATTCTCTAAGAAGTGGTAAGTGTATCTATTTAATTGTCTTATCTTTAGGTTAAGGAAAAGCTAACAATTATTTTATTCCAAAAATCAGAATGCCAAAACACATTGGGAATATGCTGTCAATAACATCTCCTAGCAGAAAAAACCTTGATAGAGAGTTGTATGTACTTTGGGCCAAAAATTTAATTCCTATTGTTTTGTGGGGCAAGACCTTCTTTCTATGCTTTCCAGAAACACGAGCATTGGAAACCAGCTGGGAGAAAATGTTTGTTTCCCCATTAATCATCAATATCTTGTTGTTCAGAGGTACTGAATGCAGAGACCTCCATCCACTCCATTAACATTTTATCACTTTGTTTATTTTGTATTGTGCGGGCATGGTTGAGAGTACTCAGCCCCTCACTCCACTCTTTCAGTGCTACCTTCATTTCTGACTCCTGGAGTTTTGCACTCAAGGGAATTAATTAGGTTTTGCAGAGTACGTATTTATTTTCCTTCTCAGTATGTTTTTATTTCTTAATTAACAGATTACAGTGAGTTGCCTTTTCCTTTAGCCTGCTTTCACACACTGCTTTGTAGAAATGCCTTGAGATTTTTCATGTGTGAATGTTTGTATTTCTGAGCTTTCAGGGCAAATATTGACATGAATAAACTATGTAAATATGTTTTTGTAAAATCCTAAAGTATGAACAATAAATACATGGTTTTGTTTCCAACAATTACATTTCATTTGGTTCAAAACCTGCTAAACTGCTTTAGAAACTATACTCTGCTTAGAGTTTATTTTGTTTATTTTTTATAATCTTTTAAAACAAAAAAGAACATGGTGATGCAATTTTTAAAAAGCTTCCATTATATACTAAACTCACATTGTGCTGCAGTGCTATACACATAGGAAATGTTGACATAATTAAGAATTTTAAATTAGGAAAATTTAAGTAGGATTCTATTGAAGGAAAAACATGAGAAAACACACACATAGATTACGTGTAATACAAGGTTAACATGAAAGTCACCTAGATTTATAAAAATATGTTTCCATACAAAAGGCTGATTGGGAGAGAGATTGATTTCCACTGGCAATGGCAATGGAAGGAAGAGCTTAAGAAAGGCTTTTGGTAGAAAAATTGGTTTAAGCAATGCTACAGAGATATGGAAGTGCACAGCACATATGTTGGAAAATACCTGATGCAAAGGGTATCCAAAAGAGAATAATGCACTAGTTGAAACAAAGAAGAGAAGCTGATTTTGGAAAGGTGCCAAGCTTGAAAGACATGCAAATGAATTGATATTGTCTGACAGAAAGGAGAATCAATGGAGGATTTTGATCAGAGGAGAGTGAGTTATCAATGTGCCTGTGTGTGTGTATGTTGTGCATGTCTGTGTGTGTGTAAGTCTGGTTACAGTGTGGAGGATATAAAACTATATACTTTCTAACATTTTAAGCTTAATTTTTGTTTTTGCTACAAACAGATGCCTTGAAAACCTGGTACTCTCTTAGTCACTGACCTGTACTCATTTCCAGCATGATGTCTTTTTCATTCTAACTTTAGTGCAGATGTATTAGTTGTGTTTGAAAAGAAGCTTTAGACAAATTTAATTTAATAGTTTATTTGAGCAATTCATGAGTCAAGCAGCACTCAAATCAGAAGAGGTTCAGAGAGGTCTCCTAGTAGGCAATGAGTATTTATAGACAGAGCACTTAAGTAATGCACAGAAATAGCTTTATTGGTTATAGCTAAGTGTTTGTCCTATTTGGAAATGCCCTAATCAGTTGGAAGCCTGTGATTGGCTGAAGTTAGGCTGCTTATGATTGAGATCTGGCTATCTGTAATTAAAAAATACACCCCTAAGTTAGATTCAGTTTGTCTTTGTACTAAGCAAAGCTGTAGTTTATTCTGTAAGAACTCGACGTATGGAGACAGTTTCAGGCCAGTGAAATTCTCCTGCTTATTTAATTTAACAGGTAAAATAATGAATAAAATCATTGGATGGATGAAGAAAATTAAGACAAGTCAATTAGAATTATACTTCTGTCAGAAAAACTTAGGTCTTTGGTCCTTGGGAGTGAATACAATTAAAGATATTGAGAATGAATATGAGAAATAAAATCAACAAATATTTCAGAGGTAAAATTAGCAGAAATTGGTGGCCAGCTGGTAACTTTTTATCCACTACTTTATATGCTCAGGGCTGACATTTAGTTTTCCAGTCTGGGTAAAATTAAGATAGCTTTATCTCTTTTCTCTTTGTTTCTCCCAATAATATTTTTAATCCTTATCCAATAACACCTTGAATAATCATGATGGTACCAACATAAAATGAATATAAAAAGAAGTATATATTCAGTGAAAGAAAATAATTTGTCTTGATAAAAATATATTGAATTGAATAACCTGCAACGTATCTGTTTGGAGATTCCCCCCAGGTGTTGAAAAGAAATAAAGGCCATCTTTAAATTGAGGATAATCTTCATGGGATAATTAATTGACATTGCAGGAATAGAAGGTATCACCTGGAGAGAAACAGTATTGAGGAAGATTGGGCACAGATCTCATTCGTTTATTCATGCAGTTATAAACTTTGTAATGGAATATAACTGTGAAACATCTAACATTGAATAAGTAGCTGGATATTCAAAGGTTATTAAGTCCCAGTCCTTGCCTTCACTTACATGTAGCATGCTTAATAGAATATAAAATAAAATATTATAGTCTTATTTCAAGTGTATTACTTATCTAACAAAATGATCTGCTTTGCAAATTCAAGAAATCTTTCTATAAAAATTGATTGGCAAACTTTTTTTTGGTAAAAAACAAATTAGTAAATACTTTTAATTTGTAGACCATATAATCTGTCACAACTATTGGACTATCAGTGTGGCATAAAAGCAGCCAGACAAAAAAAAATAAATAAATGATTTGTGTTCCAATAAGACACTATTTACAAAAACAAGACAATGAGATGAATTGTGCCAGCATGTCTTAGTTTTTGAACTCCTAATGCAGAAATTGATGACTGGCTGCATATGGAAGAATGACTAAGAGTTTCCCAAGCATAAAATGTTAATTTCAGGTATAGTACTTTTTTTCTCTCTCCTGTTATAGTAATTTGCATGTAAGTAGAGTTATTTATTTATTGATCTACCATCAATGAAAAGAAAAATGTATTTCCCTTGATAGATACTCAATAAATATTTGTTAAATAATTATTTTACCATTGAGGTTGGTCTTTGTATCAGGCAATCAATAATATTTGCAGAAGATTCTATCATCCTACTTTTTAAAATTTTACTCAGTAATAGATGTTAAATGTTATCAAATGTCTCTTTTATCTCTCCTGAAAATATAATTTATTTTATCTTATGCAGCTGTAAGATAATCCAGTCTTACACTCCTCAGATTAATACCTCTTAAGCATGTTGTGGATGTTTAAAATAAATACAGCCACTTTGTCACTACTATCATCAAAATGTGAAGTCTGTGCCCAAATGCTTGAATATGGAAGGCTTGAAATCACCTTGGCAAGTAAATAAGAGCAAAATTGCCATTTTAAAATTTCCAAGGGTAGGTCGTAAAATGCCATGTAACTTCTGCCTTGGCAGCAGGGATACTAGTATTTGAATTCCTGAATGGTAATATAAGAAGGTCAAGCAAATTGAGCTGACTTTGTAAGAGAGGCCATGCTGAGATGTTCCAATGGACAGTTTCAGCAATGCTTTTGGTAACAGCATCAGTGGCCAACCATATAAGTAAGTCATCTTGTATGGCCCTATTACGCCCTTCCTGAAAGTCTGATCCACAAAATGAAGAAAAAGATTAAGTTTATGCTTTAAGCTACTGAGTTTTGTTGTAAAAAAATTTGCAGCAAGAGTAACTGAGTGATAATTGTATATTATCTTTGAATATTCTGCTGTATTTGATTTGAGCTGAACTAAATAAAGGAATATATTTATGTTTTAATTTTAACCAATTTTGCTATCAGAGTTATATAGAAACTTTTGGACATGTTCTGTCTTAAATCTTCTATAATTCTATTATCTTGAAGTTTTGAAAGGACTTAACAATACAATTATATGGATTTAGATCTTTACAAGAAGGTATACAGTATATACAATGAAAATATCAATTTATATGAAAGAAAACACACTAAAAACTTTACACAAATTATATTTTAATTCATGCAACAAATATCAACATTATATGATAATGATATCATGCCGGTTTTAAAGATGTTGGAACTATGGCATACCAATTGGCCAAGGACACAAAGAACAAAAACCCCAAAATTCTGATTTCAAATCACCATGACTCTAGATAGTAGAGATAGTCATTCAATTTCTTTGGTAATTATTGGCAATCCAGTCGAGTTAAATTTTGCATATATATTACTCATGTGTGTTTTCCCAAAACATGGTTTACATCAGCTAGATATAAAATTTGTTTATAGACATAAAATATGCTTACTTACTTTAAGCTTAAAGAAATATTTCTATTTTTAATTTATTAGACTTCACAGATATTTGTCTATCATTATTTTATGTAATAAACCCCTGTATCACCTTGTATATGTAAAAATGATATAAATGTACATTTAATGAAATAAATTATTTATAATACATAAGTTTCACATATATCTAATAAAACATACATGTATATATTTTACAAATATATGTGTGTATGTATAGCTTTCCCACTCACCTAGATAGAGGTTTTTAATCTTCTCTCTCCAGAAATCTCTAATTCAAGTTTTACTGCCCTCATGCTCTGCTGTAAAGTTTGATTCATTTTGGTGGAGAAATCAAGAGAGTAATTGACTTTTTTTATCATGGTAATAATGCATATCATAAATCTAACTTCTTAGCAATCTTCTAAGTGCACAGTTACTGTCAACTACAGGCACAATGTTGTATAGCAAATCTCTAGAACTTATTCATCTTGTATAACAGAAACTTTACACCTGTTCAACAGCAACTCAACTCCCATTTTCCCCTAGCCCCATCCCCTGGCAACACCATTCTGGTCTCTGTTTCTATGGGTTTGACTAATTTAGATCCCTCATATAAGCAGGAATATGTAGTATTTCTCCTACTATGCCTGGCATCTTTTACTTAGCATAATGTGTTCCATATTCATCCATATTTTCTCATATGGCAAGATGACCTTATTTTTAAAGCTGAATAACATTTTATTGTATAAAATGAATGCAGTCATTCCTCTGTAATGCATGAAGTGAAGGTTTTTAAAGATACATATATAAAAGGTGTTTCTCAGAGTGCTATTGAACTGCATGTTGATAATAATGTAATTTTAGTGAATGTATATGATAACAAACCTCTAATGCTTGTAGTAAAGTGTTTAAAGACATATACATACATATACATGTATATATTTGTGTGTATTTCTAGGAGTGTGAAAAAATCCATTATATGCATGCAGCACATTTCCTTTATCTATTTATACATTGATGGATAGTTGGGTTGTGTTTTCATACCAGAGCAATTACTAATAATGAAAGATTATCAAAAATATGATAATACATAAACAAATTCTTATATATGTTAATTTTAAGAGTACAAAAAAATTCATTTTTTATATATATATGTGCCGTATTTTCTTTATCCATTCATCCGTTGATGGACAGTTAGGTTGTTTTTTTCATACCAAGGCTATCATGAGCAACGCTGCAAAGAATATGGCAGTGCAGATGTCTTTTCAAGATACTGATTTTAATTATTTTGGCTATACATTCAGAAGTGAGATTACTTGATCATATGGCAGCTCTATTTTAAATTTTTTTTAGAAACTTCCATACTATTTTCAATAGTAGCTGTACTACTTTACATTCCCAGCAACAGTGTAGAGGTTTTTCATTTATCTCCATTCTTACCAACATATATACACATATATAAAATAGTCATTTTAACAGAAGCATGATGGTATCTCATTGCAATCTTGATTTTAGTTTTCCTGATAATTAGAGAGGTTGAATAACTTTTTTAAAATAAATGTCGTGATTTTCAAATTTTATTTTATTTTAGATTTGGGGGTACATGTGCAGATTTGTTACATGTGTACCTATTGTTTAGCTCCCACTTGTAAGTAACAACAAGTGAGATTTGATTTGCTGTTTCTGAGTTATTTCTCATAGAATAATGGCCTCTATGCTGCTGGGAAGGGCATGATTTTATGTTTTTTTATTACTCCATAATATTCCATAATATATATATGCCCCGTTTTCTTTTATCAACCATTGATGGACACTGAAGTTGATTCTATGACTTTGCAATAATGCAAAAATGACTTTGTAAATAGTGCTGCAATAAACATACAGATGCAAGTGTATTTTTAGTAAATAATTTATTTTCCTTTGGGTAGATATCCAGTAGTGGGATTGCTGGGTTGAATGGTAGTTCTATTTTTAGTTCTTTAGGAAATCTCCATACTGTTTTCTTTAAGAGTTGAACTAATTTGTATTCCAACCAAAAGCGCATGAGCATTCCTTTTTTTCACATCTTCACCAAGATATGTTGAATAACTTTTCATATACTTGTAAACCTGTCTTTTTTGAGAAATGTCTATGAAAATCCTAGAATCTTCTATTCAAGTCCTTTGTCAATGTTTTAATTATTATTTTTTATTGAGTTGCAAAAGTTGTCTCTATATTTGGATATCAACCGGTTCTCAGATACATGACTTGCAACCATTTTCTCCCAGTGTGTAGGCTGCCATTTGATCCCTTTTTTTTGTTTGCTTTTTGTTTATTTTTTTGCATGCATATGATTTTTTAGTTTGATGTAGTCCTGTTGGTTTATTTTTGCTTTTTTTCTGGGAGTTTCAGTGTTAGATCCAAGAAATCTTTACCTGGACCAATGTAATAAAAATTTTTCTTCTGTATTTTCCTCTAGGAATTTCAGTTGCAGGTCTTATGTAAAATTAATTCTGAGTTGATTTTTGTTCATGTGTAAGATAATACTCTAATGTCATTCTTATACATGTGGATATCTAGTTTACCCACAACTGTTTGTTTTAGAAACTATTATTTCTCCATTGTGTATTCTTGGCACCTATGTCAGAGATCAGTTCACCATATATGAGTGAACATATATGACATGGGATCTCTATTTTGTTCCATTGGTTTATATATCTTTTCCTATGCCAGTACTATAATGTTTTAATTATCATAGCATTGTAATATATATTTGGAAATCATAAAATCTGATGCCTCTATCTTTTTTTTTCTTTCTCAAAATTGTTTTGGCTATTCAAGGTCTTTTGTGGGTCCATATAAATTTTAGGATATTTTTCTATATCTGGAAAAAAAAAAACTGGAATTTTACCAAAACATATGAAATGCAGCAAAAGCAATACCAGGAGAAAAGTTTATAGTGATAATTTACCCATAATTTTTTTAAAAGCATACATTAAAAAGGAAAAAAAATCTCAAAAAATAACAATATTAGCCCCAAGAAACAAGAAAAAGAAGAACTCGATTAGCCTAAGATTAGCAGGAGAGAAATAATAAAGATTGCTGCAGAAATTTTTTAAAAATACAGAATATAAAAACAATGGAAAAAAACTTTAAAAAAGTAAGAGGTGGTTTTAAAAACATAAACAAAATTGTCAAATACCCGGAGTAAGAAGAGTAGACTCAAATGAATAAAATCAGAAATAAAAGAGGACACTTTATGACTAATTCCACAGAAATATAAAAATTATAAAACAAAATTAAATTAATATTTATATGCCAATAAACTAGATAACCTAGAAGAAATAGATACATTTTTAGAAATATACAACCTAGAAACTGAATCTTCAAGAAACAGAAAATTTCAAGAGTACAATATAGAACAAGAAAATGCATCAGTAATAAAAACTTTCCCATCAATGAAAACGTCAGAATAAAATGTATTTTCTGGTGAATTCTACCAAAAATTAAAAAAATTAATACCAGTATTTCACAAACTCTAATAATTAAAGATGAGGGAACACTTGAAAACTCACTTTATGAAGCCAGAATTACTCTGATTCCAAAGCCAGACTAGGACACTATGAGAAAAGAAAATTATAAGACAATATCCCTCATGCATATACATTCAAAAATCCTGAACAAATACCAACAAATCTAATTCAAAAGCATATTAAAAGGATCATCGAGTATGACCAACTGTGATTTATCCTTGGGATGTAAGGAAGATTCAACATACACACAAATTAGTTAATGTGATACACCACATTAGCAAGATGAAGGATAAAAATTATATGATGATCACAATCGATACAGAAAAAGAATTGTTTTATGAAAACAATTCTCAACAAAGTAGGTATAAAAGAAATTATAAATAGTTCTGTTATAATGACACACACACACATATGTTCACTGCAGCACCTTTTACAATTGCAAAGACTTGGAAACAACCCAAATGCCCATCAATGACAGACTGGATAAAGAAAATGTGGCACATATACACCATGGAATACTATGCAGCTGCAGGATGAGTTAATGTCCTTTGTAGGGACATGAGTGAATCTGGAAACCATCATTTTCAGCAAACTGACACAAGGACAGAAAGCCAAACACTGCATGTTCTCACTTGTAAGTGGGTGTTGAACAATGAGAAACATGGGCATAGGGAGGGGAACATCACACATTGGTGACTGTTGGGGGTGGGGGGCTAGGGGAGGGATAGCAGGGGGTGGGAGTGTAATCGGGTATCCCAGGTTCTTGGCCTCTCCTGCCCCAGGAATGGGGGAAGCAGCCCTGGAGGTGCCGTGGGCTTATCATTCATATAAATATCAGGCACCCAAAGAGTTTTGCAGAGAGCAATTTATTAGGCAGAGAGAGAGAGAGAGAGAGAGAGAGAGAGAGAGAGAGACAGCTCCCATGTTGTTGTGAGTGGGGATCTCAGAGAGGGAAATTCTTGCAGGTAAAGCATAGTGCAGTTTTAACTTTGAAGTTATTCCTGCCCCATTCACGTTCTTGTCCAACAAGAGGAGTTCTTTCAGACTTCCTCTGGAGTGAATGGTCTTTGACTCTGATGTTGGATTGACTGCTTGGCCACAAATTAAAGCCTCCACCCTTGGAGCTTTTGGCAGGCTTTCTAAACAAAGGAAGCTCACCTGGAATTTTAACTAGCCTGTGCGCTGGAAAGTTAGTCAAAGAACTCTAGGTTCCAGGATGGGGAGGTGGATGGAGACATGGCACTGGGAGATTCTTGCCTTTGAAACCATGCCCCTTGGGGACTCACGAAGAGAAGTTAACATAGTCCCTCAGGAGGATTGGAGAGGGATAACTTTAGGAGAAATACCTAATGTAGGTGATGGGGGAATGGATGCAGCAAACCACCATGGCATGTGTATACATATGTAACAATCCTGAATGACCTGCACATGTACCCCAGAACTTAAAGTATAATAAATAAAAAAAAATTATCTTGACATAGCAAAAGCCATGTATGAAAAATACACATTAGGTATCACATTATTGGGGAATATCTGAAATCTTTAAGACTGAGAACAAGGTAGGGGAGTCCACTCTCACCATTTCTATTCATCATAGAATTAGAAGTCTAATAGCCAGAGCAATTAATCAAGAAAACTAAAAATCATATGCATGCTAATGGAACAACAGAATCATTCAGTTGTATTTCTATACAGTAAAAATGAACTATCCGCAGAGAAAATAAAGAAAAAACGTATAAAAGCATGAAAAGAATAAAGCATGTAACAATAAACCCAAACCAAGAAAGTGAAAGGCTTGTATACTTAAAACTACGTAGCACTGATGAATAGAATTAAAGAAGACATAATTAAATGGAAAGGAATACCAACCTTATGGAATGGAAGAGTTAATACTGTTAAAATGTCCAAATTGCCCAAAAAGCTTGATTCTTATTTTACGACTTCTAGCATTATATTTGCATGAATGCCAAAATATTATACCTTCTTTACCGTTTTTATGAACAAACAATCTGCAATCCTAAGAATATCTGTTTACATACAAACATCTACTCCTCCCTCCAGCCATTTTCCCGTATCTCTTCTTTTACACCAAATAAGAGTCTCTTCTTTACTTCTTCATTCTTCTTTTTAGCATGCAGCCATGATGCTATTTCTTTGAAGAAATTCCTTTTTTGTCCACTTCTCTTTTTCTTTTTTTGTCCATTTCTTTTCTTTTCATTTACAGAAAACTTGAAAGTTTGATTTATACTTCTTGTAGAAAATTTCTCTTCATTAATTTTTTTTAAACCCATTTCAATCAAGCTTTCACCCTGTTGGTCCAAAGGAAGGTCACAAATAGTCTCCATTATTAAAAACTATAGTCAATTCTCAATTCTCAATTTTATTAACCTATCAATAGAGATTCAAAAAAAAATCACTCTCTCTTTTTTGAGACACTTTCTTTATCAGCTTCACGACGTTATTTACTACTGGTTTTCTGCTTTCATCTTCATTTCTTTATGAGTATCTTTTGCTGAACTATTTTGCTCCCTTCAACCTCTAAACTTTACAATAGTAGAAGGATGGCTTAATCCTCTACTTATACAGCTATACAAATTACCTTGTGCAATTTATTTAGTCTCTTTTCTTTTTTAAAAAAAATGCCATTTATATTCTCATTACTCTAAAATTTATATCTGCTTTTCCAACTCTCCTGAACTACCAACTGAGATATTTAACAGTGAACTCAAAACGTCCAATTGATACCTCATTGGAATATTCAATGTATCATGACCTGAGCATGCCTCCTAACATTTCTCATATTTGTTTCTCCAAGAGTCTTTCCCATTGCTATATATGCGAGTTCATTCTTCCGCTTCCTTGACATCATTCTTAAATTGTTTTTCTCAAAACCAGTTCAATATGTCAATAAAATCTTATTGTATATATCTTCAAATTATAGGAAAAATAGTTGCATTGTCCCATTCAAGCCACCATCTTATTTTGCTTGAATATCGTAATAGCTTTCTAACTGATCTCCTTGCTTTTTTTCCTTGGTCGTGGATACTCTAATTTTAACCATTAGCTAGAAAAAAAATCTGCTAAAATATTTAACAAACACAAATCACGAAATATTATTCCTCTCTTCAGAGTCCTCAATCATGAAATGGTCAATATATTAAAAATAATTTTTAAGAATCTATATGATCTGACTCCCTCTTTCCTTACCCCAACCCAAGCTATTTTGCTGACATCATTTTCTACTGCATTCTTTATACTACAACTACAGTGGCCTCCTTACTATTTTTTAAATTGCTTTGGTAATAAATAGCTATTTCTTCTGTCTGAAATGTTCTCTTTCCAAAACATCTCTCCCTCACTTCCTTAATTTTCAGTCAATCATCCCATTATCAGTGAGTTCTTTCTTATCTTCACTGCTTGGATTTACAATTTTGCTAACCCTCTAAAATATTTTCTAGCCCATTCTCTATTTTTCTCTTTAGAATCTGTAAAGTATTTCATTTATCTTGATGTTAGTTTATTTCTCCTTATAAAGTATAAGATTTTTGAGGATATGGTTTTGTTGGTCTTGTGTAAAGCATCTTTTTTCTAAAACTTTATTTTATTCCTCAAAAAGAAAGCAACAAATTAAGATTACTTGAATGAACAACTATGGTACTATTATCACAGATAGTTTTATGTATTATTTTCTATCTGTTTATGAGACATCACTTCACACTTGCTGTACATTCACATGTCAATTATTCAGTTTATTAGTTTATTTTAATTTCTCTTTTTTATACTAGCTTGTCTTCTTTTTAATATTTATTTACCTGATACCCATTTTATTGGATTACTCATTATTCTATTCAGAGATACTAAATTGTTGATGAGTGCTGATTCTTGAATTTTCTAATATGATTTTATTTTTCTTTGACTTTTCAAAGACAATATAGAAATATATGTTCAAATCTCTTTTTCTCAATATCAAAGTTTAAGTTACAAAAATAAAATGTGTTATTGATGAGGAGGTAGAATTATCTGAACTTTGCTTTAAGGCTCATCATGAATCTTCCTTTTCCTTCTGCAAACTTCTTATTCCTCTGGAAGACATAATTTACCAGAGCACTGCCTACATTTCTCTCCAGTAGAAATGTGCCTCCTAGAAGTCGGCAGGTATAGATCTTGAGGTTATTATAGCAGTTTCCATTATTAAATTTAGCTTGAAGAGAAACATACGTACTGAGACTAGATTCTAAAAGCTCTTTTCAGCATTTTGATTAATAATTTTTTAATTCATTTTCCTTTACTACAGCTCTTTTTTCTGTGCTTGAAGAATATTATTCATGTGCTATTGAAGAGATTCACCTTCACAGTGTCCTATATTTCGTGTATATGTTGTTACAGGCCTTTAAATTATTGGAATGAATATTAATCCTGATCCAGTCTTATTTTATATTTTACAGAAATATACCCATATTTCTGTCCATTTTAAAATAGATTTTATTTTTAGAGCGGTTGTAGAAACACAGTAAAATCTAGCAGAAGGTACAGAGATTTCCCATGTATGGCCTGAGACCCAACCCTACCCTGCCACATGCATGGCACTACCCATCATCAACCTCTCCTAGCAGCATGATAGATTTCTTACAGTTGGTGAACATACATTGACACTTCATTATCACTTAAAGTCCATAGTTTATGTCAGGGTTCAATTTTAGTGTTGTACAGTCTATCGGTTTGCACAAATGTATAATGACATCTATCTATCAGTATCATGCAGTGTAGTTTCAGTACCCTAACAATTCACTGTGATTTGCCTATTTAGTCCTCTCTCCCACTAACCCCTGGAAACCAGTGATCTTTTTATTGTCTCCATAGAATTGCCCTTTTTAGAATGTCATATAGTTGGAATCATATAGTAACTTTCACACTGGCTTTTTTTTACTTAGTATATAAGTTTTCTCTATATCTGTTCATGGTTTCATGGTTTGGTAACTCATTTATTTTTAAGCAATGAAAAATATTTCATTGTCTGAATGTAATACACTGTATCCATATTTTTTGGCAATTATAAACAAAGTTTCTATAAACATTTGCATGCAGAATTTTTTTGTGAATTTTTTTCTATTTTAAAAATAGTTTCTAACTTTGCAGAGCTGATTGACTTTTTTGTGTATTTATATTTTTCTATAATTTTATTTGGATTTATTAAAAGTGGTTAGGCAAAGTTTGAGCTCAATAATATGTCTAAATAAGTCTTTTTGATTCCACGACTTTTAATTTGGGTATTTCAGCTATGGTATCATGTATCAATAAGGGTCACACAGAAGGAAAAACAAACTTAGACTGCATGTGTTTAAGGATTAGGCAAATGAAGAGATATCAGTGAGGGATGCATAAAATAAGAAACAAGATACAAAAGTTTTAAAAATTACACTCCAGAAGTTTGAAAACGTAAAAGATATTTAACAACATGTTATATCACTTAGATAGAACCTACAAGCTATCACAGTTGGCTTTAAGGTTGAAATGTAATAATAAGATATGTTGTTTGTTTTATGTGACAGATAATTTGTAATAAGTTGGTAAAAGAAAATAAAATAGTCTTTTGAGTGAGTAATATAGATGCATTTTAAAATTTGAAAAGTTTGCATTATTACTATTGTTGCTGCTGTTGCTGTTTTAAAGACTAGGGAGGACTATATGCAGTTGAAGACTATGAGGACAGGGTGGAGAAAAATAGCTGTAATCAAATCATGGCATTGAAAACCTTGAATATATGACATTTTTATTTTTCAGATGTACCTCAATAAAGTTTGAATAAAAAAGAAGGGAGATTAATGACTGAATATGCTATCAAAACCATAATTAAAACAGCTCATTTAGTAAAATCTAGGGCTCTGTTTTTTCAAAGACCTCAATGAAGAAAATATAGGCTTGAGGTTGTCCACAGTGGATGACTAGTATATGATATTAGAATTAAGAACAATGACCACTAGTTGAGAGTAAAAAGTGAGGATCAAACGAAATGATCCATATGGTTCCTTACAACTCTAGAATTCTACAAGTAAGGGAATGTTGAGATACAGAAAGAATATATTTTCAGCCCTGAAAAAGAATTGTAAAGGTCCAGGCAAGGTGGAAGAAGACTAATAAAAGAGGTTAGTACAGTTACTCTGGTAAAAGTTAAAGAGGAACTTAACTAGGACAGTGTCAACGAAATGAAAGCTTAAAATTTGTTGTCTGTCTAGTTATATTTTATTGTGATTTCTCTTTCAATAACATTTAATAACGTTGTTCTTATAATCCAAGACAAAATTAATTAATGTTATTAATCCAAAATAATGATCCTCTCCCTTATTTTATTTTGTCCTAACTAGATTTGATTCTACAATATAGAAATGTAACCACAATTTTCTCCACGAATACCTGACTCATTGTATTTCTTGCACATTTTAATCTCCTGTGAAACTTCCACACCAGGTTTTGGCCCATTTTTGTTAAGTCTTTGCTTCTCTGAATATATCCCACATTCCAGAACACAGTTAGAAAATATCTTAAAGTAGGAGTTTAAGAACCAACCTGGGGAGAATATCGAGACCCATCTTTACAAAAAAAAAAAAAAAAAAAGAAAAGAAACCTAAAATAATTAGCCAGGTGATGTGGCATGCACCTGTAGTAGTGGCTACTCTACAGCCTGAGGCGGGGGGTCAGTGGAGTTCAAGAGATTGAGGTGGCAGTGAGCTGTGATTGCACCCTTGCACTGCAGGTTGGGCAACAGGGAAAGACCTTGTCTCAAAAATAAAAAAATGTAAATCCAAGGATTTCAGTGATTATGTAGCCGTACAATTCTAGATTTTCCTAGAAGCAGTAGACAAAATAATAATTCCTCCAAAGATACTCAGGTCCCAATTCTCCTTAAGAAAAAATAAAAGATAATTCTGAGGGTAGAGTCTCCAGCTCATAGGGAGAAGACATGAACTACAGAGAGTTATGCACAGAACCTTGAAACCTAATGTTTTCTTGATTGAATTTTGAAATTTACCCCTTTTCCCATCTGTTTCCTTCAGGAACATTTATAATTGGTATCCTACGCTTCTTCCACTATTGTATTTTGGTAACAGGTAACTGGGTAACGGTAACTAGTCCTCTAGTTTCATGGGTCCACAGATAGAGAAGATATTTATCCTAGAATGCATTACATAAGAGTCTCATTCAAACAAGATTTGATGATACAGACAGTGAGATTTTGACATTTTGAGCTGAGGCTGTAATTGATTGAGACTGGGAATGTTAAGATTGGGTGAACGAATTTTGTATTCAGGATGGACATCTATCTTTGGGGAGGAAGAGAATCAGCTATGGTTAGCAGAACAATGGCTTGCCCTCCGCAACGTATCTTTGTCCTAGTCCCCAGAACCTGTGAATACATTATCTTATATGATGAAAGAGACTTTGGAGAGGTGATTAAATTGGAGATTTTGAGATGGAGAGATTATCCTCTATCCTCTAGGCAGGCATAACCTATCTATTAGCACAATGGTCCTTATAAAGGAATGAGGAGAGTAAAAGAGTCAGAGGAAATGCTATGATGGAAGCACCCATCAGAGTAATGTGACCACAGAAAGAAAACCACAAATCCATGAAAAAGGCAACCTTCTAGATTTTTGGAAGACAAATCTACCTATTCTCCCCTAGAGCCTCCAGAAGGAAGGTAGCTCTGCCAACATCTTGATTTTAGCCTAGTGAGATACATTTTGAACTTCTAACTTCCAGAACAACAACTTAATAAGTTTATGTTCTTTTGGGTCACTAAGTTCATGGTAAATGAGTATAGGATCAATGGGAAACTGACACGAGGCAAACTTGTCACCTGTTCCACTAAGGAGATCTTTAAACCACTTGCTTTTTCTTCAAATGCTTACCTCCTTTCTTACCTTTATCACAAAATGTACATCTTACTTGGTAAAAATAAATAAATAAATAACCAGAAAAACCCTTCAACTTGCTATGGGTAACCCTGTTTTCACACCCAATTTCATAGGTAAGTCATACACAAGTATTGTACATATTTCCATTAACAAAAATGAAGAGAAGTGACCTCATTAAACAGAATCAGTTATAGAAACCATGCAAGTAAGTGGAAATGTGTTCTTTCCAGCCTTGAGCCAACAGGAGATGGAGGATGTTAGTGCTACACACACACACACACACACACACACACACACACACACACAAACATGCCCACATCGTTCTCTGCACACAAAGGAATTTGGTAAGAAAAACAAGTTTTAGAGCTAAAATGAGAGCTTTACTTTGGACACATCGCCTAATGTCATCTGAGTATCATATTTACAACAATAAGATATTGCAGTTGAATAAATCAAGGTTAAAAGTAATGTAATCAAAGTTCTTATTATTTTTTTAATGTAAGAAGCATAACCTATACAAATTAAATGACTTGGTCCAGGTAGTCATACATGTAAGTGATAAAATCAGAACTGGATTTTAAGTCATCTGACAATAATTACCTTCATTTAGATGCCAGTGACTCCATGTAAAATATTTTTTCTTGGAACGCTTCTAAAAATCCCGTCAAGGCAATGTATTAACTTTATCGACCACTTTAATTCCTAGCCTAAAATGATAGTTCAACACTTTGTTCTGTATTGTTAGAACTTGCCATTCAAAAAATTATTACAAATTTAATTCACTGAAAAAATGCTTATTATTTACTCTTTAAATAAAAGATTTTTATCATTCCAATTTTAAAAGGCAGATAACTTATCATTATGTACTACACACTGCCAACAATGAGGCTCACAACCTTTGCTCTTTTTCAACAACTATAATTTTGTATAATGATGTTATACATTCTCTATTGTTTGAGCCTTTTGATATCAATAGGCAACTGAATTTGCATCTCAGACTACATCATAACAGCCACATGATCAATGTAATCTTTACTTGCACAATATCTATATGTGTCTTAAATGCCAATAATTCTGTAGTCTTCCTAAACTCTGTATTTATGTTATAAAGTTTGTGCTTATATTTGTAAGTAGGAACCAAACATGTACCAAGAGACAACCACGTTACAGCTAAAACTGTGTATCAGGCTTCATCCTCTCTCCCTGTAATATGCACGTACACATGACTATGTAAAAATAGAACTCATTTTAGATCAGAAAAAATGCTTGTAGAATAATATTAGGTGCAATATATAAATAAATAATAACATAAAAATCGATGGAATATAGAACTCATCTAATTATTTACTCTGAATGGTTCAAACTTTATATTATTCCACATCTTCATAAACAGTTATTTTTGACATTCTCATAGTGTCACAGCTAATTACACTATTGCAGCAAATTTAATATTGATATTAGAGATGCTTTATTTACTAAAGAAAAATTTTTATTTTTGTCCAATGCCCCAAAACTACATCTAATTAAACAATGGACAACTGCCTTTCTTGAACTATTAGTCATTGATTGTAAATGGATAAATAAATTATATATACTTGAATAGTAGGAATGGCAATCCAAATAGACTTTTCAGACATCATAAAACAGATTGTTTGTATATTTAAATATTATTAATACTATTGAATTAAAACAATACTAAGTTTTAAAATGTTAACTGCTTTCCTTATTCATAATATCTTGCCTTTCTGTAATTGCAACATTAATAGTCTCTAAGGCTTAAGCAAATTTGCTATGTTATTATTTTATCATTAATTTGGATTCATCTTTGGAGCCTGGACAACATGGTCCATATTGACTCAAATCTTAGGCAGAGGCCTCTCTGTCACATTGAAAATATATACTTGTTATGAAATACAAACCTTAGGTAGTTGACTTAAATAAAGATTTTAATTTTACACAAAGTAGGATTTTCCAGAATTTAGGTGCATTGTAACATTTGTATAGTCTGTGATCCCCAACATACAATCCTATCATTATTATATATAGATGATCTATTAGCATTGTTAAAAATGTATATGTTTCTCATTAGTATTTTATAATAATTAGTCAGGGGTATTATAATTAGAAAAGGTTTAATTTCCTATGAGATGAGGAATTGCATATGCATATTTAACGCTCGTCTTTTAGGTTGTCTAATTTGTCATTTAAATAATCTGTTATACCTTCTTTTAAATTTATTATTGTGTGATGTCCACCAGCATGAACAAGGTGGTGGACTCTCCTCCCATCTTTTTATTTTATATGAGCAAATAATGCTAATAATTTCTTTCTATGATTTGAATAGTTCTTGATGGTCAGAGGACTGCTTTAAATAACACGTTTTTGTTCACTCTTTTATGATCTATACAAAGTAACTGATTTATACAGTACTCATAAGAAGACAAATACCTGAAAAAGACAATAAAATACTAAACCCATAAACTATCATGCTTCTAATAATTAAAGCCATAAAATATAAATATTATGTTACTCTTTGTAGCTAGCTTTACTCATCACAATTAATTCTGATGTTTCTACTAATCATTACTCTATACTTATGTCATTATCAAGGTTTAGCTTATTGTGATAAATCCTTATAATATTGTTGATGTAGTTGTTTTTTGCTTCAGATAAAATGGTCATAGCTTCAGCCATGGGTAAACCTTTAACTACCTTCTTTGTTGTTTTACGACTATGTTGCAATTAAAGCATACTGATGAACAGCAAAAACTCTAAAGACAGACAGACAGAATTTCTATCCTATCCCTGCTAGATCTTACACAAGTTACTTAATCTCTCTGTGCTTATCTGTAAAGTGAGGGAAATAATGGTTCCAACATCTCAATGTTATATTGAGAATTGAAGAAGTCAATACTTGTGAAGCAATTGAAACAATTCTTACTAAGTACTGTAATTAAACTTTTAATAATTAATATTAAACTTTTAATAATTATTAGTATCACTACTATAGTGTTGTTGCTATTATTATATTATTTTATTATTAGACATAAAAGAGTATGCTAGAAACACCTTTATTTTCTAAGTTAATATGTGGAACCAATACTTCCCCAAGCATTTTAGATTACTTTTGGTGTTAGTTTCTTATTAGATGCACAAATCTAGGAGTAGAAAGATGTAGGATGGCATAGAGTTTTGGTGGGCAAGAGTGCAGCTGTTGATGCCGAGCCAGTCTTTGTAAAGAAAATGTCTCTTATTTGGAGTTGTGAGATTTCATTAACCTTTTCAATTGAATTTTATGATAATTTTCTCTAACATTTTAAGCAGGTTTATGGAGGTACAATTCATACCATATAATTCATTCATTTAAAGTATACAATTTAATGGATCTTAGTATGTTCACAGAGTTAGTGAAATCATCACCAAAGTCTATTTTAGAACATTTTCATCTCATCACAAAGAAATTCTGTAACCATTAAAGGTCATTTTCAAGCTGACCTCTCAAATCTGCCCATTCCTAGACAATAACAAATGTATTTTTGCTTCTACAAATGTTCCTCTTTTGGACATTTTATATGATACAATCATAGAATATATGACTTGTTTACTTCACTTAGCATAATGCTTGCAAGATTTATCCATGTTGTAGTATGTATCATTGCTTTATTTCTTTTTATTTCAGAAAAGTTTTTACTTTATGGATATGCCATATTTTTTACAGCCTTTCATCACTTGATGAACATTTGGTTTGTCTACACTTATTGGCTTTTTATGAATAATTCTGCTATGTACATCCATTATCTTGTTTGCAGTGTCTAAATTCAGAGCAGCACTAACTTAATAACAAAATGTTTTAAGTATAAATTATCTTAATGAGTAATTCAAAATCAAATGTAGCATTTGGAAGAACAAGAAAACTTACTAAAGTAAATCAAATGAGCAATCATGGAAGGACATTATCAGAAGAAGTGGCAACTATCATAGAGAATGTCATCAGCAACTGAATAATTACGCAAAAAAAAAAAAAAATCCAAAAGAAACGCCCACCACTACTAGAGTATTTGGATGAGACAATTTGAGCTAAAGATATATAGACCATTCACCATAGTTACCACTCCAAAATCAAGGTAATAATAAGGTAATTTTGGAGCTCAAATCAATTTTGTATACGGATATAATTTATACTCACTGTTAGTATTATTAGGAATATTTAATGGTTGTTTTCATATTAAAAGTATAGCAGCTATTCGATAACATGTCTAAAACTTATACATCTTGAAAAGGTATCTTACTACAAGGATAATTCTTAAGCTCTAAATAATGGAAATAAATAATGGAAATAAATTCCTACATGCCCAAAAATTTGTCATAATTGGGCATGTAGGAGCAATGGTGATATGGTTTGGCTGTGTCCCCACCAAAATCTCACTGTAATCCTCATAATCCCAAGTGTCTAGAAAGAGACCTGGTGGGAGGTGTGGAAGGTGATTAGATCATGGGGGTGAGTTCCTTCATGCTGTTCTCATGATGGTGAGTGACCACTGGTGGTTTTATAAGGCAGTTTTCCCTGCTCTTGATCGCACTCTCTCCAGCTGCCTGTGAAGAAAGTGTCTCTTTCCCCTTCTGCTATGATTGTAGGTTTCCTGAGGCCTCAATAGCCATGTGGAACTTTAACCCAATTAAACCACTTTCCTTTATAAATTACTCAGTCTTGGACAGTTCTTTGTAGCATTATGAGAATGGACTAATATAGGAAATTAGTGCTGAGAAGAGAGGGGTATTGCTATAAAGATAATTGAAAATCTAGATGCGACATTGAAACTCAGTAACAAGCAGTGGTTGGAACTGTTTGGAGGGCTTAGGAAAAGAAAAGAAGATGTGGAAAAGTCTGGAAGTTTTTAGAGACTTGATGAATGATTTTGACCTAAATGCTAATAGTAATACAGAAAACAAAGTCCAAACTGAGGTAGTATCAAACGGAGATGAGAAACTTCTTGGAAACTAGAACAAAAGTCACTCTCGCTATGCTTTAGCAAAGGGACTAGCAGCATTTTGCCCCTTCCCTAGAGATCTGTGGAACTTTGAACCCAAATTAGATGATATGAAATTGGAACTTATGTTTAAAAGGGAAGTAGAAAAAGTTTCTACTATGTGATTTCGTCTATTAAAATGTTCCATAAAAGTACATGTTTGAATAATATGTATGACTAAGAGTTAATCATATATTCTAAAGCAAAATATAAACCAGCAAAATGAATACAAAGTAGATTCTAAAATAAAGGCTTAGTGACAATATGATTTATTTAAATGGCATCTTGGAACCTGATATTCTCTTAAACATACAAAGCACTGTATGCCTCCTAATAAATATATTTAAAAATTATACTGTTATAACCACTAAAATGTTATTCATAAAATTACAGAGAAATTTAATTTCAAATTCAGATTTTCATGATTTCGTCCAGCAGATCTATGTAATCTTAAAGACACAAAAACAAGTTAAGACCACTACAGCCATTTAAAAGTCACTAGTAAAACTACAGTGTATTAAGCAAAAATGGTCATGTCAATTCTTTCAAGAGTTTTCCATCCTCATAGCATGAGTCAGTAGATCTCTTAGTTCTAATTCAAAAAGAGGAAATTCAACCAAGCTATGGTTTCTTGATTCTTGAATTGCTTTCTGGATTTGTTTGCAGAGTAAAGCTCACAAAGCATTATGTTCAAATATTTTCAGTAATGTTAACTGGTAGTTATTACGTGTTGGATAAGTGGCTAGGCATAAATAGTAGTATTTTTAATTATAAGTAGACAACTCCAGGAAGAAGGAACCAAAAAATTTCCAGGCCCGGCATGGTGGCTCACTCCTATAATCTCAACACTTTGGGAGGCTGAGGCAGGTGGATCGCCTGAGGTCTGGAGTTCGAGACCAGCTTGGTCAACATGGCAAAATCCCATCTCTACTCAAAACACAAAAATTAGCCAGGCTTGGTGTCACGCACCTGTAATCCCAGCTACTTGGGAGGCTGAGACAGGAGAATTGCTTGAAACTGGGAGGTGGAAGTTTCAGTGAGCCAAGATCATGCCCCTTCACTGCAGCCTGAGCAAAAGAGTGGAATTCTGTAACCCCCCCACCAAAATTAATAATTTTTCAGTGGTTCTTGAGTTAGAAAGGACAGCTATAGAGTTGTACTTTTTTTTCTACCAAATAAGAATACATACCCTAATTTGGAAAAATACCTTTTTTAAAAAATAAAAGTATTTTTTTAACAGATAGCATAAATTTATCTAATTTTCCAGATGAAAATAAATTGAATAAGTCAAGGAAAACACAAACTCATCTGCTGTATGTTCCCCACATAAAGAATACTCAATATATAATGATTAATACCAGTAAGACTCAATATGTAATAATTAAAAGTAGTAAATCATCAGGATGATTAATTGCATTAATCATGAACTAGCTTTAAATAGTTAGTCCAATAAATAAAAGAAACCTTTCCGAATTCCCAAATGAATTTCACAGCGATTTCAAGAGTTTATCTTCTACATTAATGGAGATTCACCGATACTAAGAATCTTATGAGACGTATTGGTCCAATGGGAAAAGATACATTTATAGCAATGAAACTTAGTCAAAGATACTAAAGTAACATAAATATAATGCACGTATATTTAAGATTTTATTTTGTAGCATAGTCACTAGTCACTAAAAACAGTATTTAAAGTGTTGCTTTTATGCAACAATTATATTTCTAGTAGTTCCTGTTATTGCTATAGGCTTACAAATGGCAAAACAGTAGCTTATTTATATGCAACCTATTATATACATTTTCCCTAATTTTCTCTCTATCTAACACCACAGAGAACAATATGGAATGGTGGAAAATAGTCTTTGTTTTTCTGTAGGATGGTTCACTTTGGTTTCTCATGTATCTTTCCTAAATGGTGTCTACTTAGAGCATAAATTGTCTTCTCTAGCGGTCTGTGGTTAGAAGTTATTTGGGTAGATTCAAATCTGTACATAAAGGAGTAAGCATTAGAGAAACACATGAAAGGTCAATAAAAGAATACCACAAATATGACCTTCATTCATTAATTCCAAAACTATTTATTTATAACTTGCTTTGGAAAAAAACAGCCAGATGAATAGCGCAAAGGCCATAGTTGCAGCTTAGAACACATGATCTCAGGAGTGACAGTCACTAATCACCTAAGAAAAATTGGTATATGATGCTTCATGTAATAAAGACATATTTTCAAAAGCCACAGTCACTCACACCTGTAATTTCAGCACATTGAGAGACTGAGGTGGGCGGATCATTTGAGATCAGGCATTTGAGACCAGCCTGACCAACAAGGTGAAACCTCGTCTCTACTAAAAACAAAAAATTTATCTGGGCATGGTGGTACATGTCTGGAGTCCCACCTACTCTGGACGCTGAGGCAAGAGAATCACTTGAACTCAGGAGGTAGAGGTTGCAGTGAGCCAAGATTGTGCCACTGCACTTCAGCCTGGGTGACAGTGAGACTCCATTAAAAACAAACAAACAAAAAAAAAAGGATATAATCCAGTGTCTCTCAGTAGATGTTTGACTTGAGTTTGGATAGGAGTTGGAAAGAGGGCAGAGGAAATAGCATTTTCAAGACCCTGAGATAACAAGCATCATAGAATGACTGAAGAACTGGAAACATCTCAGTTTGTCTAGAAAAAAGAAATATGTAAAGAGTACTCTGCAGAGTTAAGCAGTGGATGTGTCATGCTGTTGGACTTTGGACTTTGTTTTAAAAACCATGGAATGCTATTGACAGGAATTAAGCACATTGGGAGGTAGAAGATGACATGGTCAGATATGCACTTTGCAAATCCTGGTTTAGATGCGGGTGCAGGGACATTAGTTCATGGTTATTTTTAGTTGTCTAGATGAGAGATGATATTAATTTGGCAGATGTCATTCACTGAAAAATAGTGCTGAACAGTGGATGGAATGTAGAGAAATTAAAGAACTAAATCTTACAATAATATTTTATAAGTTAAATATAAAACACTGTGGCCAAGCACAGTGGCTCATACCTGTAATCCCAGCACTTTGGGAGGCTGAGGCAGGTAGCTCACGAGTCAGGAGTTCAAGACTAGACTGGCCAAGATGGTGAAACCTAGTCTCTACTAAAAATACAAAAATTAGCTGGGCATGGTGGTGGGTGCCTATAATCCCAGCTACTCAGGAGGCTTGAGATGAGAATTGCTCAACCTGGGAGGCAGAGGTTGCAGTGAGCAGAGATCACACCCCTGCACTCCAGCCTGGATGACAGAGTGATAACAAGATAACAGCCTGGATAACAAGATATACCAAGAAGGACTTGATTTCTACCACAAGCAAAGAAATTAGGTCACCTAAAGAGACGACATTAAAGAAGACACAGTCAGGAAAGGGAAGATGATAAATCTGTCTTTTATTTTCAGGTTAAATATGAGATGCCTGTAGTCATCCAATAAAAATTCAAATAGTAAACAAAATATGCAGACTGTGAGATAATAAACTGTTCATTCTTGCTTACTTCTCTTTTGTGAACTGTAAAGAGAACTCTTAATTTCCTTGTATCCTCAAAAATCTATAAGCTACATCCCAGTAATGTGAGGTATGTTCTTCTAATCACAGAGTGAAGAATCAGCTATTTTTGATTTGTTAAGAGGCAGCAACTTCCTAAGCTGTTTATTTATTTTTTAGCACATTACAGGTTGTTGGCATTTATTCTGGGTTTTCATAATTCATGTTGATTTTAAAAGCAGTAAGAAGTCTGGTTTAAAAAACTACGCGTTGTTTTTCAGGCTTGACCATCGGGAATTACAAAGGCTTTACCTGGCAGGCCCATGGGGAAAAGCTGCCCTGCAAACATCATCAGACTTGGTGCACAGCCAGTGCACCCCAGGCCGTTAAAGATGTTGTAGTCAAGGACTGGGGCCCTTCTGGCAAGTTATGAGCTTGTGCATATTTGCATTCATATTTGCATTCCTGGCCCGGAGGCCTTCATTCTGTTGGCAGAGGTCTTCCTCAGGCACCTTTGCCAAGGCCTACTTATGGACATAGGAGGGGGAAAATATGAAGACACTTTTCCCTACCATGACTGAGTACCCAGTACTTCTCTCCCAGCCCTAACCCTAGCCTTTCATTCCACCCCAGGGTCCATAAAACTGGGGCAGCCTTTTTTTGGGGGATCCCTCAATACTGAGATGACTCCTGTATCTGTGCTGATCCATGTGACCCTCAGGCAGAGTAAATTTCCCTGGGGGAACATGAAACAGGGAGGAATCAGCACTTTCTCCAGTTTTATCCTTTTGCTTACACCTTTACAGTAACATATTAAAGGCTTCACTGTTACTTTTATTTTGGTTCCTTATGGTTTTAGTGGACTACTCTAATATCTGACAACTCAGCTGTCTCTCCAGTTCAGCTGAGTTCTTTGAAAATAATTTACCTACACACACTTTTTACCATAGTTTATGTCTTATAATCAGATTAAGTTAAACATGAATTTATAACTCGATAGTACATGGAATCGTGAATGGGAAGGAAAACACTCCAATATACAACCTATGCTGAATTTTTAAAGCAACTGTTGTGTTTTGGAAGAGAGCTGCATTTGAGGGCTATATATATATTCTTCTACATCAAAATGTATGCCCAATAAGTACACTAAAATTAACACTTAAGGAAAAATATTTATGAATTATTTTCTTTCAAATGTTTTTGGGGCACCAAGTTTGCTGTGAATTCTAGACTGAGCTTTATTCAGATAGTTGGCTGCTTAGTCAGTGAAATTTTATTTTACTTGTATGACTTAAGTCTTTTAAAAACATTTATTCTGAAAATTAGAGAATCACAAAAAAGCTTATTGTTTAAAATGGATGATTGATCCCGGCTCATCATTTTCCTTGTCAACATTTAGCTTTTCCTGTCTGGCTTCTTGGGAAATCTAATTTGTGTGCTGCGTGGGATTGGTTCTATTGCAATATTTCTACTGAGTTTCTCTTTCTCAGTATCATTTTTCTTGTAGTTGTTATGATTGCAGTTTTCAGTGAGTTTTCCCCCTCTGCTTTGTGTTCTGTTATGTATTTCCCCAAGGCAGTGAGTCATTCTGGAAGTGTTGGGTAATTTGTTTTGTTCAGCAGATTTCTTGCCCTGCATGTACTGTGCATTTAGCCTCTTTCAACTCTCCTTCCAAATGTTGCTTTCTTCTGGTAATCACTTTCACCTTTTTCAGTTTATTGCATGATGCTGGAGGCTGAGATCTTTGTTCTGTTCTATTTATTGTTATGTTCTAAGTATACTGGAGAGTACTTGACACATACTATGTGTTCAATAAATACGTTTTGAGGAAATGAATTCAAGTAAGGTTCTTCTCTCAATTTTCAATGTTGTCTTATTAGTGATGGCTTGTCAAGATTCTTACAATTACTTTGGTCAAAACTTTTAAATGTTTCCATTTGTGCTCCTGCTCATTGTAGTTTTCTAAATGCATTAATGCTTTTTGTGCTTTTGTTATTAAATCATATGGAAGAAATTTCAATTATGATTTTAATTTTGAATTAAAGAGTTGAAATTAAAAAGCTAGTATAATCATATAGCTTTTTACATAATACCATGAAATATACAGGATAATTTCTAACATGGTTCATTGCTCTGTAATTTTGTTCTAAGATCTGATTATTTCAATAGAATTGAAAATTGCATACAGAATACCACTGAAATAGCAAAAACACATATTCATTTACAATGAATGAATCAAACAAAATAAATTTTTCTTTAAAACTTGGCCAAAACTTGTAATGTATGAATCCATATATGCATATAAACAAAACATACCTTTTAAATATATTCTATAGTTTAGATAAATAGGATGAATTTATATACATATCCTAAAAAAAGACAGAGTTGCCTCATCTTTAATATTTTTTGTTATACATCAGGAGAAATATGGTTCTTTACAGCTTTGTTTGCTTTTTGTTAAGTTGAAATGGCAGAACAGATAACCTCTCTGCTTGAATCGTTATGTGTCAGTCTGGCTTGGGCTTAATCCTCTGTGCTCTGTAGTTGGAACCAATAATGGATAGCCATAAAGTTGTTTGTTGGGTAAATTGCCCTTCACAGTTGATGGTGCTTTCACAGGTTAAACACAAGAGACTTCAACTACAAAGGTTTGCTATAACAATAGGGTAATCAGATTCCAAGAATATGTGATTATTTTAAAACCAATAGAAGTAACTAAAATGTGAATTCGCAGGACTGATATTGGCTGGAGAGACACAGATGAACAAAAACAAATAAATAAATGAACTATAGGGTAGATAATGATAAATACTCTGGAGAGAAATTAAAGGAATATTTTGAATTCCTGAGGTTTAAAGAGTGTGTTTCGAGGGAAATTTGATTCTTAAAAGAGTGGGTATTGAAAATTTCAATGTAAGTATTCTTTCTAAGCAAAAAATTAAAGAAAATGAATGAATTACTCATGTATACTTCTGGTAATACAATGTTTTAAGCAAGTCTGGCTACATAATTTGTTAGGTAAGTGAAAAATGAAAGTGGGGGGCTCTTGTTCAAAATTAGAAAAGTAACTTCTTCCTTTCTCCCATATCTGTCTCAACTTATTATGGATTTTTAAATTTACTATTGAACTAAGATTTCCCTAGGTAAGGGATGCATATTGGGTAAGTATAGACCCTCAGGGGTCACTGGGTCCCAGCTTCATGACTTATACACTGACTCTCCCCGTTTCTGCCTCTAAGTCCCCACTGGAAGCAAAGAGTGACAATGATTGATTGCTGAGTATGGACAGAAAAGTGAATCGTAGAGAATCGATTTTTAGGAGACAGGGAGAAGGTAGGATTTCATGTAAGCCAAAACTCCAAGCCCTTAACATTACTCCATTTTTCACTGGACTTTATTTATAAAACATGAATTCAAAGATAAAATTATTGGTAATTTCAATGGAGGGACTATAAAGCATTAAACGACACGGCTGTAGTCCTCTTTTAAACGTGGGATTGCCCTTTTGTGTGGCAATATATCTTTTTTTGTATGGCAAAATATCTTTTGCGTGGGAATGCCCAGGATATCCACCCATTAATCCATCCCTGGTAACATAAAGACAAAATATCAGTTTAAAGCTATGAACTGGTACTGAACTAGCAGTGTTTTTGACCTACACACAACAGAATGAGCAAAATAGAGAATAAAAGAAGAAACAAACAATAAATCTAAGACAGATTCAGATTGTTTAAGGTTTTACTGTCATTTTTAAGTTTTTGAATTTTATTTTCAGTGAAACAGACAGTGAGAAGTGATGACATTTTTAACCAGGGTTGTAGTGATGAGAAATGATTTGTTTCTAGATATATTTTCAAAGTAGATACCACAGGTTTCACTGACAAATTGCATGTGAAGTATAAAAGAAAGAGGGGGAGCCACGGATAATTCCAAGGTTTTTGTCCTGAGGAATATTAAAGTTACCATTCACAGAGGTTTAGATGATCATGGTAGACAGGTTTTAGGGAATGTGATCAGGTGTTTTGTTTTAGACAGGTTAACCTTTGAAATGCTTTAGTAATAAAAGTAGAGATAAATATTTGTTGAACTGATCGTTAATAAGCTATTGAACCTGAGTCGAGATGAAGAGAAATGTCTGCATGGGAAATATAAATTTGGGAACCATCAGCATTGTACATAAATGGTATTTAAAGCTATGCTTGAATGATTTTATCAGGAAAGTAAGTGAATTTAGAGAACAGATACAGAGATTGAACCATGAAATACCCCAATAATAAATAGGAACCTGGAAAGGCAAAAGGAAGGATACTGAAAGTGCAAATGAAGTAGGTGGAATAAAAGACAATATGGAAGCCAGCTGAAGAAAGTATTTCTAGATTAAAATAGTCAGCTGTGTCAAATACTACTTATAAATACTCCAAAGCCTTAGCCTTGACCATCAGACATAGCAACATGGATGCTGTTAATAAACTTAGCAAGAATATTTTCTGTGGGACAGTTAGGGGAAAGCACTAATGCCAGGACCAGAAAAAAAAAAAAAAAAGAAAAAGAAAAATTGAAAAGGATTGAGTATAGACTATTTTATATAGAGGAGTTTTGTTATGAACAGAAACAGAATTGGAGAGTAGCTAGCAAAAAAAGCTGGTCATGTATGTTCCCATTTAGCAAATATTAATATCGACTCATAACAACTGTGGGCAGAGGATATACTTTACAGTTCTTACATATTCCTTTGCACTAATTACAAATAGCAACTTAAGTGAGATGTAGATTACTGGGCTACTGGACCTATACAAATGAAGATTAGCAAGTGAAGTTTCAGACACTGAACTGTTCAATTATATTTTGATAACAATTGTCTTTTATGCACTTATTAAAACTGTTTTCCAAATGGAGTTGGATTTAGTAGTATAATTTCATGTGTCACAGAAGTGACATTTGTATAAAGCAGTGTGTAAACACCAATGGTATTAGCCATGCTTTTATTAGCCTTTTGTAATGTGGCATATTATCGAAATAATACATAAAATTACATGGTGACGCCATTCAGGTGTGTAAATTAATAAGTGTTAAGTGATGCTTTTACAAACCACCGGCCCTCCTCCTCCAGGAAAACATCAACAATAAAGACAAAACAAAAAGCAAACAAAACTGGACAGAACTTTGTAGAAATTAAGGATTTCCAGCAGTATGCCTGTGATTCAAGCCAAGTCTCTAGTTTTAGGACACAAAGAATACTGCAAAGAAAATTTCACCCAGGTGCTTAATCTGTGCCAAAATGGCAGGATATCTGATATGGTGAGCATAGAGGACATGGTTTAGAGCAATAAAATTGGGCCACAATGACTGCGAGAACCAGAGCTTTTCATATTATCTCAATGTGTTTTGGAAACTATGTAAGAAACAATATTTTGCCATAGACATCAAAACTTATAATTTAGCCGACCAGAAAAAGGTCTAAGCTGATATACACACCATGGAAAATTAATAGTTCATTTCAATCTGTTTGTGAAGAGTTTCTTCTAGGAAGCTACATTGAAGATGACATTTGAATGGTTCCATTTGACTAATGTTGAGTATTTAGAATACATTTGTAATTACAACAAAAAGATAAGAATTAAGTCATACTAGCATATTTAAGTTGCTTGTGTGTGCTAGCAACACCAACTAATCTAGGTACCGAGGATAAATAGCCAAATTGTATGAAACATACCAGTTCCTTTCTCTGTTCCTCAGTTTCTATATTTGAAAAATAATTGATAAGATTAGATAATCTCGAAAATACTTTTTACCTCATATTTTATCATTCAGAAGATTACTATCTGGATAATGGATTTGTGAAATGTAAGATGTACTTTAAAGAATAGAGGATTACTAGATTTGTTATATAACCCTATAAATTGGCAGAGCAAAGAAAGTGTTACAGAAAAATTTTTGAAATTTAAGTATTTGTAAAATGAGAACAGACATAAGTAAAGAGAGGCAGACAGAGAGATACTAGTTATTCCAGAGAGCCCTGTGGGGTCTGAAACTGGAGAACAAACAATTGTCAAAAGAGCTAATACAAAAGAACTAAACCTAGAATCTAAATTTGGCTAAATTGTTTCATAGAGAATAAAGGGGACAAAGAAATGTATTGGCAATAGGCAGCTACTTCCACAATGATTGTAATATTGAGGAAGAATGAGGATTTCAAATGAAAATAAGTAGTTCCAACTCATCATGTTCCATTTTATTTATAATGTAAAGTGTTCATTACAAGTACATATATGGAATGTTCCTCAAATCTGCCTAACTCATCCTTAATTAATAGAACAAAAAAGAAATCAAGGTGAAAGAAAGGGTGTGATTTAATATGTATTCTGCTTATAGAGCTACCTGGCAAGGATATTTGGGAGGGGTTAAAAACTCTTTTCCATCATGTTTCAATGAAGAGAGAAGCATCTGGAGTAGCAATTTATTTCCTGACTTAGTCTTTACATGAGGAGGAATTCTAACTGAAAAGTTCAGGGGAAAAACTAAGCATGTGTAGCTCGGAGTAAGTCTTCCCAGCAGAAGCCTTCATTCCCATCAGTTCCTAGCCATTTTTAAGCTTAACGGTACAGGTACTGTCTTTGTGGCTAGCCTTAAAATCGAAAATTTGCCTTTGCCTGAGTAACTAACATTTGTGTTATTGTGAAAACTAAGTATTAATTATAAAAAAATTTATTAATAAAGAAAGCAATATTTTTACCTCCGTTTGTCTAACTTCTATAATTCTCTCTTCTTTTTTTACTAATATCAGGCAGAGAAAATGTATGCTACTTATTAGCAGCCCTACCAAAACCTGAAAACATTTCTTTCCCTTTCTTGTTTCGTGATCTAGTGTGGAGTGAACTTTTCCGTACTAATGACTTCAGTGGGCCCACTGGGTCTCCAGTCCCAATAAAGGTGTCGGTAGGTTTTGCTTCAAAGAAGAAAATGCATGCTTAACCCTGCATTTAACTATCTTTTAATCCCACTCATTAGACTCAATTTTACATTCAGCTCACCAGCATGAAACAAAACAGAAGCAGTAGAGAAAGGATATCTAAAAGAGCATTGTTACTTGCCTGGCCTTCGCGTTATCTTGGTCATCTATGATATCTTTCTTCACCTAGTATTAATAAACCTTAATTTCTGCTTCAATTGCAGTGGCCCAAGGGATTGTGATAGACCCAACCTGAGGCTGTATGTTTTTAAAGGGGCAGTTTAGGTTAAAAATTTATTTCAGAGGGGTGTCTAACTTAGTTTGGGAGTGTCAAAGGAAGATTCTTTAATGATAATAATACATAAATGAAGACCTAATTTATAAAGAAGAAATTTAAGAGTTGGTTTACCAGGAAGAAATGATGAGATGGAGTTAAGAGATGGCATGATCCAGGAACACAGGGAAGTCTACAATCGCTGGGTTCCCAAAAAATATAAGAAGCATGGCAGAAGGTGAGGTGTGAGAGGTTATAAAGCAAACACTGGCTAACCATGAAGATGTCAGGTGTAGTTGCTGGTGAAAGTTTCAAATGTGTTTGAAATCACTCTTGATTTAATGGGAAAAAGTTTATAGATAAACCACTATAAATACACTTTGAAGGATAGATACAATTTCTAAAAATATCTATAGGCTTTTCTTCTTGCTTTCCAGTGTTCTATAATTTTAAATAAGCTTCTTTTTGTAGGTTGATAACATTTCCTCATCTGTAAAATGCTGATCTATAACAGAGACTTCTAATCTTTAAATAATGAGTTTTAGTGACCCGTGAATCTAATTTGAAAGGTGCTATAGCATTGCAACACAGTAAAGTACTCTGATGTAGTTTAAAATATTCAGTATCATTATGCCTTTAAAACGTTCCTGAGAATTAGGTTGATTATACCTGAGCATTTTCTGTGTGAGTCCAAGAATGTAAATGATTGCTTAGATGGTTAACTCTAGCTTGAATTATTTCAGAAAAGACTGACCAGAGGCGAATGATGAAAAGTTTAAAATTCACCAACCTCTATAGGCAGCTGTCACTTCATTTATGTTCTTTGGATAATGGGCATTTGAAGTGAATAATGTTGCTTTAATATTCCAAGGTGATTTGGAATATTTCCAGAACTTCTCCATTATTCTCAATATATAGTATAATCTTCTCTGGAATTCAAGAGTTGTCACCTTTATGTTTCCAACCAGAAAGAAACTGCAGAGAAGCACAGTCTTACATCATGGGAATATTTGAATTTCATTTCCCTAAAGTAAATGAAATATTTCACCAGTGGAATCAAAGAATGAGATTCTGGTTTTTAATGTACATATGTATGTAATTTGTACTGCCTTGTGAGTATCTTTCAAATCTACTCTGATCTTTATTGCTAACAAGGTTACATACTCTCATTTAATAAATACAGTCATAAATATATAGCCAACGACATCACCAGCCTTATTTCCTCATTTGTCAGTACTTTCTATGTATGAAGACAAAACTTTGCATTATGCTCTGCATTAAAGTGAATTATGGTACATCTTTCAGCATTAGCATATAGTCTTCATTTTTGGGTCTTAGTATTCAAATATAAATGCCTCAGAGACTTCTTGAACCAGTAACTTCTATCCTCCATTGTTATTCCTTTGTAGCCATAAATAAATCCTTGTGCTGAAATAGCATTGACACAAGCTAAGAAATAATTATTTCATACCTATCTTCAGCAGAAAAATACCATTTACAATTACTCATGTAATAAAATACATGTTATTATTTTCCAACGTGGCAGTTTTGGCAAAGATTTGCAACTTGCATATCATCTTAGTTGAGTATTAACATGTATACTGATTGATGTCCTCAAATAACTGTTCCATGGCTTTTTCTTTCTTTTCTTTTCTTTTTTTGGTTTAAGAGCAAGCCAAGGAGCAGACTAACTTCATTCTGTGATACAATATCTCTCTAGAACTCTACTTAGTAACAGAGATTAGTCATCACTAATATGTAGGCTATAATAACACTTGTGGTCATTATCCTTCATCTATTAGCCCCCACAGCTCACTTCCGGATGCCAGTAAATATAGCTCTAACCATTAAAGTCAACACTCAACTTTCTCTTCCCACACATCTGTGATCCATGCCTCTCAGATTTTCCTCCTGATGCTGCTTAATGCAATGCATGTGCCTTTGCAGCGCATACCTATAAAAGCGCTTTAGTGACACAAATGCTTTCAACCAGGGTTACTGCTTTGCTAAAAGGACACAAAGAGAAGATCTTTTAAATATGAAAATTGGTCATTTCTCTTTCAAAATCACTTCACTGGTCCCATGAGAAATGCCACATGAGCACATTTGTTGTTCTGCTAAATTAACTTTCTGCTATAATTAGGTAGTTCTTAGTTTTCCTGAATACTCTACATGTACTCCTACTTACAGGATCTAGCTTTGACTGAGTGCTCCATTCTTAACAAGTTTGAATGACCTCTTTGTAATGTCTCCCAGGTCAATTCTTTATTTAAGATCTCATTTAGAAATCAGTATTTTATAGATGTAAAAAAAAAATGCTCTCCCACAATTTTGCTTTACTGACATTTACAAGTCATCTGAGTATATATGACAAGTGATTATATGCTATTCATTTGGGATTATTCACTCACATGTTTGAAGTTTGCTAATTAGTTTGCATGATTAGTCTATGGGTGTTTTAAAAAAGAAAATAAGCCAGAAGACTACTATATAACTGTTCAGTCCCTTAATATTTCAGTTAGTTATACTTGATTCATTTAAGTGTTCAGTATTTGATCAGGTCATGGTGGTTTAAGGATTCTAACAATACTAATAGAGGAATCACATGGCTTGTGAGGGTTAGTGTTTTGAGAAGCATTTACTTGCATTTTCAGCCACAGATATAAATCACCTAAGCAATGTTGAAATAAGCCATTGTAGTTTCTTTTTATACGTAGAGAAATCTGCAAACAGTGATTAATGCTATTTGTAAGGTTCAGTTCATATTTAAAGAGTAACTGGTCAGAAGCCTTTCCAGAGATAAATATTAATTTGGAAAACATGTTGAGCCAAAAAAAATGTTATTTTCCTATTGTCGACCTATGTAAAAATTGTTTTTCTTAGAAATGCATAAAACACACACACAGGGACATGTACTATACGTAATGGTTAATTATTGTGTGGTTTCTCTAACAGTAATAAAAATTCAGATAACACACAAAAGTCAGTACTGTATTTGGAGAGAAATAGTGGTTTTGTTTAAATGTCATAAAACATGAGGAACTATGATTTTGGTCTTTTCTGTCTTACAGGATTGAACCCATTTATGCCTGAGGTTGCAATTTTTTGAGTCAGACCTTGACGATAACCTTGAGCAGTAGGATATAAATAATTCTCACATGCTTAGCGTTCCAATAATGGAACACTAGGCATAAATAAAAGACTCTTGAAGACTCTTCTTTGTGATACCTGATAAAGTAAAGTCAGAAATTAAAATTTTGGCCTTAAAAGGAACCTCTAGAAGTCACTTATATGCAATGTTTAATTTGTGACATTAATGCATGTGGTATAAGAAAGTGACAGAAGACATAACAGAGCATTAGCCTTGTCAGGGCTAAAGGGAATGAACGTTCCCCCTTTGCCCTCTGAAGGATCCCTGAAATTCAGCTGGCAAAGGGCAGATTAACTGGAAAAAAGGCATTAAGTTTATTTAAAATGTATCCACAGAAGCCTGCAAAATCAAGCCTCAAAGATGTAGGGGAAATTGACCATTTTTATGCTTAGTTTCCATAAAGTATGGTAACCCTGTAGAAACATGACTGGACAAAATGAGTATGGTAGAATGCTAATAGACTGAGTTGGGAAACGGAGCAAAGCTTGTGTGTCTACATTCTTCTTGGCCTCTCTAAGCACTTCCTTCTGGATGTGGGGCAAGGCCCTCTCTGGAATAGGAGTCTTATGAACTACAGTCAAACAATCAAACAAGGTAGGTCAGATAGTTTGTTTATGGTCAGGTTTTACACAGAAATTAGAGGGTAAGTTGAAGTGAAAGTTTTAGGCTTTATGGCTGACTTTGGGATAAAACGGCTCTAGTTTCCATGACCCACACTGGGAAAGAGGGACTCTAGATTCCACGGCTGGCCTCCAGGTCAAATGGAACTAAAAGAGAGGAGGGCATAGAAGGTCAGAGAAAATTTTACTTCTGAGGGCTTCATTAGGGGATATGGTTTTCTGAGTCTCAACATCCTTCAAATGACTGAGGAAGCAATGAGAGAGCAAGTGAAGACGAAGTCTTGCATGATACCCCAAACGAAGAAAGAATAAAGGGGTGGAAATTAAGGAAACTATCAGCATAGTATAATGTAAGAAAAGAAAAAAAAAATACCAGTTTTTAAAGGAACTGTACACACAAAAAAATAATAAATATTGTCAAAAATAGGATACGCTGGCTGGGCATGGTTGAAATTATAAGTTTATTTGGTAAATATTTAGGACATATATATATACACACACATATGTGTATATATGTCTTAAATCTTATCTATAAGATTTATATAATATATAAATCATAATTTTTGTAAATCATAGCATAGTATATAATCATAAGTTTTAAGAAAACTTGATAACACACCAAGAAGGGTTTGGTAAAGACTTATGACATACATACATATGTGTCCTAATCTTATGTATGTAATCTCCACACATGCAAGTAGTTTTTTCTTAAGGTTAAATATAAACTGATAAGTATACATATCCTTCTCTGGAGAAAGATGATAATTTAATTTTTCTGGTGAAAGATAATAGGGTAAAGGTGAACATAAACATATATTACATAATCAAATTCAAGTCATTTTCAGTTTTTAAGAACAACAGTCTGAGCTTGGGGCTTGGAGAAATATTCCGGCAGACAATGCTTGAAGGAAGCTGTTTTCTTAATTGACACCAGGTGGCACTATGGAACTTTTCCATTTCTTTAAGAGGGCAAGCAGAAATAAAAGAGATGAAGCACAGTGAAAACTATTCTTGAGTAAATGTATCTCTCATTTCTGTTTTGTACATAGGGGTCAAACTATGTTGCCCAGGCTGGCTTTGAACTCCTAAACTCATGCAGTCCTCCGTCAGCCACTTGAGTAGCTGAGACCACAGACACCTCCCACCACACCTGGTTCCTTTTATTTTTTTTTAAATAAATGTTTATATTTTATGTTTTTAATTTTTTTCTATAGTGAAGGTGATATGAATATACACTGTCTTTCAATTGTTTTGGAGAAAGTATTCCAATGTATGATGTTTTACAAATAACAAAACAAGATTTGTATTTTTTAAAAGTACACTTTCCTTCATTCTGACTCCCCTTTTTTGTTTTACAGCTTCTCTTTGGTGCCTTTTTTCAAGAAATGACTCAGGGCATAGTGGTACAAAAATCCATTTAGAGTGCTATGCCATGCATTTAAATATTAATATTTAATTAGAAACATCCATTCTGTGCAAAAAACAAATAATACAACATTTTCATCTTGCTGGAATGCAATTTTGTCCTTATATTTATGCAAAAGTTTATCAACTTCAGGGCTTCAAGAAGCTACATAATGACTATATTTTAAAGACATATTTTAACAAAGTTTAAGATTCAAATATAACCTTTAACATAAATTTTAGATTTATTTCCCTATGTTTTACAAAGAAACAACATTATGTATTGCTTCAGAAAATGCAATGAATTTATAGAACTATTCTAAGCCACTATTTAAAGTTAAATAGTTAAAACAATATTATGATTACCAAATATATAATTATAAATTAACCAAATAAAGATGTCAAATATGTAGCCATTCACATGTAATGGAAATCTGAGCAACATATAAATATATTTGATTTTTACTTGCGTGCCTTAGAAAATAAAAGCCATAAATATCTGCGAACCATAAGGAGACACTATGAAATGATTTCCTTTTGTTTTTGACATTCTATAAATAGAGCCCTATAATGAGACCTTTTTAACATAAAGGAAAAAAGGCATATGCTTATATGAATGTTTTGGTAGAATTGACTAAAGGTTACACAAGAAATAAGTTAATGGACTGAAGTTTATAGCTGTGTGTATAACTGTCAAATCTTTCTGTAAATTACCTCTCTCTTCTGCTGGCTGGAATGCAAAAATCCAATAAACTGTTAATAAAAATGGAAAGGTCATGTGTAAATATCAAAGATCTTGAAAATGAACCAGAAAAGATGATAGTTTGCAGAAAAATATCATTTCATATTCTGTATCATTGTATTCTAAATGTGATTTGGGTTGCAAAGTGTGTTTCCAAGAAGAAAAAAAAAACAGTAGGAAAAGTTTCTATTAAAAAGAGATTTAGTTTCTTATCTGAAAAGAGAAGTTTGAGTACTAATTGGCTGTTGGTTTCTGCAACTTCAGAAGAATTGCAAACAATTAAACGCTTTGATATTTTCTCTGATTAAGCAAACTCTTAATAGGGCCTTATGGAATTATTCCAGAAACACTGAGAGAGCACAATCTGTGTAGGGTGTGTGCCTGTGATGGGAGGTTCATTGCTTAGGGCCTAGGAGGCTCATCTTTTGTCTGCAGCCAGACACCTCAGGATCTAACATTCCCTGGTCTCTTCTCAACCTTGCAAAGAATTGGGGGGCTAAAAGAATTGGAGCAACAGAAACTACTCTTTTTTTGCCCTATTCCATTTATCCAAAGACTGAATAGTTCTTTTAAAGCCAATTTGAAAGTTGTAGTCTCATAAAGGGAAGAATGCATTTAGCCTAGGGAGAAGCTGAGTTTGAACACATGCTGCTTTTGATGAAGCCATGCATGGTGCCTCTTGATCTTCTATGGCTGTATTTTAAGGGCTGTCTTGATGCCTGAAAAGAATGGTTGGCAGAAGGGCAAAGTATGGGTTTGGTCCCCTGAATAGGTTCTTGAAAGAGCAATTTTCTTCCCCTTTTCTAGCTATAGTTTCCTTTAGCAGTGTTTAAACTCTTAAATTATTGAACAGAATCAACATAGGAATCAAGTCTTACTACAGATATGAAGTGTAAGTAGCATTGATTGCAGGTGATATCTTTTAGATGAGGGGATAATGAATATGCACAATTTAGGCAGATACACGGTTCTCCTTAATTGTTCTCAATTATTCACCAAAAGCAATGAGTGAATGGATGAAATTATTTATGCCGATGTTTCATGTTTTTTTTTAATTATCTAAATTATTCACCAAAAGTAGTGAATGAATGGATGGGTTTATTTCACTGAGAACATAGTGATTAAGAAAAGATTTCCAAATACATTTGTAATGTTCACATTTTATTTAAATAAACATGTTTCTTTTATTAACTAAAAGCTTGGAAATACGCTTAACAACAATGAGAGAAACCCAGAAAGGATCCAAATGTAAACATAAAGAGGATTTTGAATTTCTGGAAAACTTCCTTCCAGAACATGTTATTTAGCATACCTAAATAACACTGTTTTATTATTAGATTTAAACTAAAAGCTCTTTCAATTTAAACCTTCCTGATTCCTTGTGATCACTGCTCAATTAGACAGCGAAAAACAATTTAGCTGGATTCTTAGTCTAATTGGTATGCTTCTACTCTATTACCTCCAAGGCTCCACTTACGTATTTTATGCAATATGCTTTTACCATTATCTACCTATTTAGAATGCACATTCGCCATGATTTTGTACAGACCTGTATGGTTCAATTACTATTAAGTATGCGTAACTCATTTTTCCTTTAGGAGAGCAGGGTTCAAGGCATTGTTTTAAAATTCTACTATCCAAAAAAAAAAAAAAGAACTGTAACTTCTTGTTCATAGGAAAGAGCAAGTCTGAGTCAATAAAAAATGTCACAAAGCAATTTATTTGCATAGTTGTGCCTATAGATGTGATTAAAACATTAGACAAAGTGATAGAACCAGAAGTTGACAAATAATTAGTTAATTGAATATACTAATAAAGTATACCAAACTTGGTAAATTAAGTATTATGCGATGATGGGGTGGATTTTGTTAATGTCTGTGTTGTGTCTGAATGTGTATGTCTCTCTAGGCATTCAAGTTCTTTTGTCTGAAGTCCATACAATTTCTTCCTATATACTGCAACAAACTTAAAGTTTATAAGTTACCAATTGTACACCATGTGTGTATACAGTTATGTATATGAAAAAACATTCAAATGTGTTATAGGTTTAAAAGCAAAATCGATTTCAAAGAAATCCTAGTCTTACTTGTCCAAGAGCTTTCAGGAAAATAAATGAATTTATTGTTACATAAGGAGGTCTTGGAAATAAATTTTTCTCAGCAAAGTGCAGGATGATAAGTAGCATCTCATTATGTTGAAAGATGTAATTTACAAAAACCTGATACTTGTTTTTGGATTTTTAAATTTTTTTAAAAGATTTTATAATAACTGTTTATTAGCAAAGATAAAAAATAAACATCCTTTCAAGAAAAAGAATACTTCATCTCATTAAAAAAATGTAAATGAGAGGTCTTATATCTACTAAAAGACCCTATGAATGTAATAAATGTGGTAAAGCCTTCAGTTTATCTCTTTACCTTGAATATATGGTAAGACACAGTGGAGAAAAGCCTTATGAATGTAAATATGTGGTAAGGCCGTTAGTTTCAGTTTCGTGTGAACACATGAAATAAATTATTTCTGAGAAATATCTATCTATCTATATATATATATATATATATATATATATGTATAGATACATATATATTCTTACTGCCTTTATATAGTCTTACTGGCTTTGTATATGTATTCTAACTGGCTTATATTTTTTATGTATATAAGTTATATGCCAAATTTTCATTACATTTCACCCATTATATATTATACTATATTATATATTATATGTTATAATACAGTATAATATATAATGGGTGATAATCAAAATTTGACATATAATTATAATACACAAATATTGTATACTATACTATATATATTTTATA